>JAUZNK010003397.1:0-27210 GCA_035046665.1 Euphysa ruthae | reverse complement strand
TATATGTAATAAAATTTAAATTTAAAGTAAAATCTTTCGTAGGTGTATAAAGCAAACATTTTGGGCAAAATTGAAATACTCACTGTGTGAATTTCTTTTTTCAAAGCTCACGAAATATTTTTCCGGTAAAGAAGTTCAATGTCTAATATGCATGGCTCTATTGGACAAATTTCCTCTTGAAAGGATTTGTTAATTGGATCACTAAAAATTTTCTGTTTAATACATATCTATCAAACAATATAAATAAAATTCCGAAGCTCAGTTACAGCTTTGTGCAAGGATGCCTAGGACTATATGATATAACAGTTAACAGATATATAATCTATGGAAGAAATACTCCCTTATCCAGATAAGTAGAAATTTTTTTTACCAAACATTTTGTTCCATCTGTGCTCAAAAAATATTCGCCATTTTTCAATTCATTTTAAACAGTTCTTCCGCTTTAGAGTGTTCTATTTTTCACTCCTTTTTTTTGATTTTTTATTTTTACAATTTTTTTTTACGGTTTTACTATTTTTTTCCTTTTATCTCATTTATTTTTTTTATTTTTGTTTAGGGAAACTCTGTTTACTACAAATTATCACTGATTGGTCCCAGATTGGAGCTGCAAGTGTCCAAACGTGTAAATACTCAGATACTTAGCAGTCATAGAACGAAAAAAAGTTTTACTTCTAGTATAAACATTGCATTTATATAAGCTGATTGTCCGTTTCGATTTTTAAAATAACCATTTAAAAACGGATCAACTTACAATAGTTCTCAAAGGTGGACACCAGCTATGCTTTACTTAATAGTGAGAATGGACACTTTTAAGAGACTTCTTATGTTGTTGTTTTCTCTGTTTACCTTCCCATTGTACTAATAAAGGTAAAGAGAAAACAACGAAAGGAGGAGTTGATTGCATTTGATCATGGAAAATTATTTTGCTGTTCTATTAAAATGTAATCATTTACATGAAAATGTGGATTCAAAAAAAAAAAAAAAAAAAAAAAAAAAAATTCGACTTACATTCTGAGGATAATTAACAAAAACAAAATTTTCATTTTAAGAGTGATTATCAAATCGTAAAACAAAATTATAGATCACCTCATTCTCATTATTATTGTCGATATTTTTTTAATTTAGCTATGAGAATTCTTAAAAAAAAAAGTTTATAAAATTTATACGATTATTACATAAAGATTTCTATTTCTAAAACTTGAAATTAGAAACAAGCTCTGTGTTTACGTATGCTAAAGCTATAGTCCCAAATAATCTAAACGGAATCTGATAGATCTTCGTTTTCAAAAGTCTGTTGCAAGTTCTAAACTCAGCCTTAAGTATAAATGGTATATGGAAACGTACAGTGAACGTGACGGTAATCACACCTTCATAGAATAAAAAAAAAAAAATGAAATTGTGTTCAATTTTTACAGTGGAATAACTTAATGAAATCACTTGAAGAAAAGAATATAATTATTATAAAATTTTGGGATGTTAATTTCATCTTTATATTTTTTTTTCGTGAGTTTTAATATAAGCAATGTACATGTCATTTAGAATACTTCTCTAACAGCAGCATTAGGAAACATAACGGACAAAGATGCGATGTTTTATATTTTTTTAACATTGTCTCCTCTTAAAAATATGAAAGAATGTCAACAAATCTAAAATAATGCTTTGAAGGACATTTTATTAAGTTAATCAATTGAATAGGTTATGTCAATCATATATAAAGTGCTAAGGTCAGTTATATAAATAAATTCTCAAGTAAATAATTTAAAGCCAGACTTTTGCAAAAAAAAAAAAAAAAAAAAAAAAAAAAATCAAAAAACAATTTAGTTTTTCGGAACCGAAGAAAACGAGAAACTCGAGAGATTTAGTCGCTGGGTAATTGCCGAAATTCTTTTTTTGAAATCATCTCTTAAAAACGCTTAGAAATGAATTTGCCATATCTTTTAGTTTTTCAGTAAAATAATTACTATTAAACCTGCTGCAGAAACAATTTCCTCGTGCCAAAAATAAACTTTTGGATGTTCCAGATTTTACCGACTGGGGTTTGTAAAATCCTCATCTGTGATCAAGTTACCAGCTAATAAGGACAAACTCTGGTTCTCAGGTAAAATTCAGCTGAGAGTAAAATCGATCGTATTTCATAAAACTTAACTGTTTAAACTACCGATTGACCTCAGTGCGGTTGCATCTTTTATAGCAGCTATTATATTAGAATATAACTGTTTTTTTGGAATATACGTATTTATTTATATATTGGAAGGCTTCAACTGTTTTGTTTAGCTTGTAATAAAGCAATGATTTCTTTCTTAAACAACGTGGGCTAAACATTGATTCTTCGATGACGTCATCAACACAACAGTTACACTTTTATGTAAAATTATCAATCATATTTCTTATCTGACCTATTTGGGTTACCCCACAGAGAGAATTTAAAAAACTGATGCCAAGTTTTTATCTAATCATCCTATAAAATTTTTTCATGAACCTGTTTATTGGCTTAAATATTAGATTTCCCGCTAGAATACATAAT
Organism: Euphysa ruthae; assembly: GCA_035046665.1. NCBI lineage: Eukaryota > Metazoa > Cnidaria > Hydrozoa > Anthoathecata > Corymorphidae > Euphysa > Euphysa ruthae. Next base: position 24,686 of record JAUZNK010003397.1, on the reverse strand, counting down.
GGAGAAGCACTCCATAAATAAACTACAAAATCCTACTAGAATAAATAAATAAAAAAAATAATGTTTAATGTTGCAAGCAGCATAAACTTTGCCCCTTACGAATTTCACTCACTGATGAAATCTCCTTGCGAAGCTGAATTGAATACAGATCTATTGTAGCTTTGCAAATTTATGCCCCACTAACTCATTAATTTGAACCTAAATATTTATTTTCTTATGTGGATTTTAAATCTTTAAACTAATTTATATGCCAATGAAAAGTTAGAACATTTTGTGGTTGGTTGCATTAATATAATATTTACCTCTAGTACGCAATCGTGCAACTTCAGCTTTCCCGGTCTATCTGCCGCACCGCCATCGACAATTCGAGAAACATATATACCATTAGATGGTTTTCCATCCTGTGATAATTAATTAAATATATTCACACGAGCAAAATTTTTGAAAAATTTTGGATCAACTTTTTATAATAACCTAACTTGATCCAAAATATAAAGCAAACCGAATGTGCAGACTAAGAGAAAAATCTATTGATCTAAATCATATAGTTGCTTTTTGTTTAGAGCGCGGAAGTACAAAATGATGGACTGGCGGTTAAACATAGATAGTGCTTTCACTGCGTGGGTTCAAAAACTTTCTAAGTGTACATACCTCTTTAACAAAAATGCTCCCCATGATAGTCTAAAAGATAGTTTCCCTTGATGAATCGATGAATTAAGAATTGTTTATTTTAATCTTTTTTATAAGAAGTAATGTCAATATTTGTATATAAAATGTTTAGTTAATGACGGTATACGTGAAATCACTGCTTTTTGAGTGCTTTTGAGAGTAATCAACGTCTTAACAGAGGCTTTTAATGAATAATGGATTTATGAAATTTGTTTACTTAAAAATTGAAAGAAATTAGAGTTTAGATCAGCTACTAACAATTTATTTCCCCTGAGAAAATAGCCTAGCGCAACATTCTCGATAAATAAGACAGCTTGGACTGAACAAGATCTTTTAAAAATCATAAAGATTTATTGGAAATTTCTTCTTTGTATGTCAATAAATGAACTTTGATGGCAATGGGATTTATTCATTACTAAAATTCGTAAATTATAAAGGATTAAAATTCCTCTTTAAGGTAATTAAGTACCTCCCTCCCAATAAGCGAACGGTTATTAGAAAATCGTATTGTTCTGAAGATAAAAACTCATACTTCTACATTTTTATTTTTATAATTCTTTATCCTGATTTCATTCATTCATTAATACAAGTTCCTCGTTAACACAAAATTAATATATAATCACAGTATTCAAGGATTTACTGTAGAAAATTTTAAAATTTCCAGAGAATCAATTAGATTGAAAAAAGCTTACATTTCTATGTTAATTTATTCTGAAACCTAAACACACCGGAAAAGGAAAACTAAAAAGTCAAAATATTCATATGATATATAAAACATAATTCAAAAAATTTTGTTTATATAGTTTCCTTTCTCTTTGTATAAAATTCATCAGATCTAAAAATAACTAAAGTTTAGGAGTTGATAAATATTGAAATAAACAATCCTTTGTCATAGTTTCCCGAAATATTTTGGACCCCTCTTGTTATTAGTAATCTTATAAATATCACACGATAAAAAACATCGCCTATGAAATATAACTCCTTTCTTCACGAATTTTCATGTCTTTTTTAAGTATGAATTTCAAATTTTAAAAAAATCAAGAATTTTAATTTACATCCCGGAGCAACAATAATAAAAAAAAAAAAAAAAAAAAAAATCAATTTTAAAACTTCTTTCAAAGCATAGCTTGAAACCATTGATATCACAAACTAAACATGCTTCAGAACATGGGTCAAAATTTTCATAATAAAATTCTGACATTTCAGGTATTCTGTGTTGCCAGTGTCCGTTTAAAGTTTTATTAATAATATAGGGATATATTGAGAAATGAAAAAGAAAGAGACACTATAGAGAAAAAAAATATATATATTTATTGAGCCACGTAATAAATCTTTTTATTCTTTCAAAAACATCTCATTCAATTTTCGTTTGACAAAAGTTTCGTTATTCGATTATCAAACAGATAAAAAAGATCAACAAATCACATAAACTATTTAAATATACCTGTGAGGCACCACCCATAATGTTAAAGCCAAGACTACCATTAACTCGTTCAAGGTCGATTTTCATTTCTTCGCAAGACTTCTACGATAAAATTAACAATACCAAACTCAATGTAAGTTATAAATGACGGCACGCGGAATTACGAAATTTAAATAAACATCACGACGTTTAAAAAATATTAAACAACTTCAAAAATATCCTGTTTATGTGATTTTCGAAATATATCCCACGATTTAAAAATATCCTGAGTTCTAAAAAGTATCCTCTGAACTAATTTTGCATATTGGAAACAAAGTCTAAATTCAAATCAGGTTCTTAAATATGATTTTTGAATTCAACGTCAAATTCTGGAAAGAAAAAATTCCACAAGATCAAATGAAATAAGCAAATTTATGGAAATCTGTCGACGAATCTTTCATAAAATTTTATAAAAAAAAGTACGAATTTCTTGGCAATGGAAATTAATAAAACAGCGGATATACCAAGTTCTTGATGGGGTCGCATTAATAATTAGAGATTAACGAACGCTTTATCACCAGTAATGTTAGTGTCAAGATATCAAATTACTAATAACATTTAAGGGAATGTATCTGCTCGCTAATTTTTCTGTAAGGAATAAACGTATTTTAAAAATTCTCGTCAAAAACATGGTGCCCGCTATAAATAATAATAGCTACTCTTTTACTTATTCCCATCAAAGAATTACGCTTTTACCTTCTAAGTTATAGCGTATGTCATCTCTACAAAAACAACTCTGCGTTTTAATTCATTATTCCAACGACGTTGAGAACAATGATGAGAAATTGACAGGATTTCAAAAAAAAAAAAAAAAAAACGGTGAAAGAATTTTTATCTTCATGTTTTTTTCCTTATAAATCTTTTGTATAAATGTTATTTCAAGTGATTATCTTCATACCGACTAAAATACCCCGTTATTGTGGTAAGAAAGTGTTTGTTAACGTTACATTCCATAATTTCAAAATGTGGATTACTTAGTCTTGGTAAATATTTATCTTTTGTCTTCTTCCGCAGTGTTCCTAGCTTCTTTTGTCTTCTTCCACAGTGTTCCTAGCTTCTTTTGTCATCTTCTACAGTGTTACTAGTTTCTTTTGTCTTCTCCCGCAGTGTTCCTAGCTAATTTCGTCTTCTTCCGCAGTGTTCCTAGCTTCTTTTGTGTTCTTCCTCAGTGTTCCTAGCTTTTAATCGCTAGCTTGTTAAAATACTTGATGTCATTTTCAACCATATAACACATGTTTTATTGCAGATTTACAAAGCCGATTTTGAAACAGGCAGAGCCCTATGTAGTCATTAAAAATCCTAAATTTCCTTAATGACCTATGTTACTTACTGAAATCTTACCAATTTTCCTAATATACTATTTTTGCGAACAATTTTGATATCAAGAATAATTTTTCGATAAAAATACCTATAGATCCTTTTATTGTGCTTCCATGACCTCTGAAATTTATCCACTTTCATCAAGTGGAGACTATGGAGATCACGGATACGATTAACGAATCTGAACAAACGAGTATTATTAAAATATAAATACATTTTATATTCCATTAAAACAATATTGTGTTTGCCTAGACAGAATCATATGCAAAAAGGCTTGCCCGACATTGCCTGATGCGACCCAGTTTTACTTATTGTTTTGGTATGCTGTTTTCACATAAATTTCTTGATTTGAATTTTGAAATAAAAATAGTTGACGTCAAGAAATAAGAAATTGAGAATGCGAAATCAAAAAAAGCTCCGTGTGCAGCCTAACTTCACCCGCCCAATCAAAATTGAGTAAAATTGACTGATTTGTCACCTCAATGGTTTGAGGTTATAATATGTTGACCATGTTTAACATGTTGACCCAAAATGCGATTAAAAAAGCAAAATCGATCAAACATGATCAAAGTATAGCTTTACAGAAAGAATTCATGTGTGGTATAAAAAATAAATATTGTGTAACAATTTTATGCTTACACTTCTTACCCGAAGTAGACAAAAAATAAAAACGTGAAATCACATGTTTAAATTTTTGAACTCAGCAGGTGAAATACCTGACGTCTAAAGAGAAAAATTTACTTGCGTTTTACAATATAATTAACAATATATCCTACACTAAATAATAATAATCACATAGTGATATGAACAGTGGTTGAACCGAAATGCATTTTATTCCAATAAACATGCACGTCTTTGCGAAAACTTAACAACGGCAAAATTCTATGTGAATTTCACCGTTCAACTAAAAATTATCTCTTTGTTTTCCTAAAGCAGCAATAAACAAATGGAGATTTAGATTGATTGGACTTATTGGAAAAGTAGTATCATAAATCCGTCCTAAAAACAATTTTCATTATTACTAAAAAGTTATGCTTTTAATGCCATTTGCTTCTTCCTAATATCACTCACAGCTTCCCGCTCTATGGGTAAGTAATTCTCTCCCTCAATCTCCCCATTATGCCAAAAATGGACCTTACCAGAAAATTTATTCACGCTCTAGGCTGGAATGAAAACAAAAATCTTATAAGGGTTTCTTCTTAAGGAAAAACACACATTTTTTACTTTATAAAAGTTTTCTGACTCTTTGAAATTCTTCTGAATTTTTTAAAATTGAGGAAAATTTCACTTATTTTATTGGACATTTTGTGAGTCAAAAAAAATTTACCAGTTCGATTAAGACGAGTAAAAATTTTTTTTCGAGCTACTTCCCTAAATTTTTTTAAAGGTTATAGAATTCTCCATCACTTCCCGCCTATGAATGATTTCTTGTAAGTCAAAAACCAGTTGAATTATTATAAAATGCAAAATGTAGTATTCTTTTGTCTTAAGTTTCCATTTTCCAAGTGACACACCCTATAATTAACAATAGATTACAATTCTGGAAACCAATCAGAATCGAGAAATTTTGTTCTTTCAGTGATTACCGAAGTAGAAAAAAAATATTTGTCAGACAAATTTTAACTCAATTTGAGTTAAATCATCATATAAACGCCACATGACTTTGACCTGGCGTAAAAATTTTCTTGGATGGAAAAAGAGAAAATTATGCTAAACTTGCCTGATTCTTCTTTCTATCGAGTTCTCCTTGAAGATTCACCAAACGCATGCGCAGCTCACGAATTTCCTTGTTATATTTTAACGATTCTTCGTATAATTGGCCTTCAATCTCAGAAATGTTTTCCATGTATTCTTTTTCTCTATTTGTTAATCTATATGCAAGTCTTTCATTTTCATATTCGAGATTTGCAATTTTCGTCGTTTGTTGGATATATTTAATCGATAATTCATTGATACAGTCATGTTGTGTTGTTACGTCGTGGCCGCACTTGCAACATTTTTGCCCTGTAATTGTCCTGTCTTTATACATGCATTGGTTTAAATGCAAAGCGTTAAATCCATATTTATATATTTCAGTGCATCCATTAATTTTATTGATGCAATACACGTTATAGTTTTGAATCAGATTCCATAATATCTTCGCGTCACGAACACAATCAGAATCTTCGCCACAATACGCACAACAGTTATTTTCTGCGTTCCAACTAAGCCAACATTTTCTGCAAAAATAATGTCCGCAAGAATAAATTTCCACGGGGTCTTCCAAGATATTACTGCATAAAAAACATGAAGCATCTTGCGTCATGCTATCAACGAAACGGTCGCATTCGATACCCATATCGGAAACAGCTTGGTTAAAATTTTAAGATTTGGTTTATGCGTACATATTATTTCTCAATTTATAAATAATACTTTCCTAAAAAAAAAAAGATTCGAAAGAATTAAAAACTCGAAATTTTAGCCAAAATTTCGCGGACAAAAGTATTCGGGAATTTCTTAAACATTGGTCAAAAGTTTAAGTTAATCAATTCGCCGAGTTTATCTCCACAAAGGAACATTTTTTACCGCTCATCAATTATGTCAACGATTGTATTTAAATTAAAATTTTACCATGGCGTTAATAAAATAGGTTTTGTTCGCGAAACTCTAAAATAAAACTCATGCTGTATGTAAATGTGATAAGGGGTGTTTGATATTAGGTGACAGCATAGCAAAACCATACATTAAGTAAAAATATATGCAATCATGACTACTACGATATTTTTTACTGTCTATTCCTTCATGATTTCATGATGTAGACAGACTTCTCTGTCTACCTTATAAAAATGAAACTCTTAAAAACTACATAATTTCGAACACAACTTCGATGAGCAACCACCATCATATTATGATAACCATATTTATAAAATTGCGGTTTTCTTGTCATCTTGATGTCTTCTATGATGGAAATCAACATATTCTAAATAACAATACAAAGTTGTGAAATATGACACTTTATTATATGCGCTCTTCTATCCAGATGAAAAGTGTAAACACCCGAAAATTATGTATCACAACTTACGCATTTTTTTTTTCATAATTTGTTATTATTGTGTTCATTTTTTGTCTTTTCAGCAAAAATGTGCAATTCTATTTATAACTCAATAACGGTTTCAGTTACGTCTGGACATTCCACTGTGAGTGGCGACTTTTAAAACCTGTTATTCACCACTAGTAAATATTTCAGAAAATGTTTTGAAATAAAATTAAAAATAAAAATCTGCTCGTATCTAGCACGAAAAATCATCTCAAGTGGTAATTAAACTTTTGTGATTACATAATCAGCTATAATCAAATGCATAGTTATCATGCGGTGCCTTTGATCTCATTGAAATATTTAATACTTTTCTTTTCGAAAAACTAAAATTAGTTAGGCGGTGTTTTTGAAGTTGTAAAGATTTACAACTGTTTTTTTGTTAGAAATATTGCGATACCATACCCCTCATACCCTTCGATAAAAAGTTTTGAAACTCTCGAATATATGAAAAATAAACCCAATGGCCAATAATTAAGAAAAAATCGGCTGTGTTTATTATTCAGTCAGAAAATTTTTTTTGTCACTACGTTCATTTCTAGTCGCTGCTTTGTAACACAATGAAAAAATTTTTACCTCAACGAAGCTGAAACTTTTATATCTATTTTTGTGATGTTTATTATAAAAAGAAAACTATTTGACGCCAACATCTTGAGGTCTAAAGCCCAAAAGCATAGTGCAACATTTCCTTATATATTAGCGGGGAAAGTGGACCGTTTTTAGGTTCTCACGTATATATATTACATTTATATTTATATGGTGTTATAAATACTCCCTGCTGTTCCATGAAATCTATGCAAAGCAACGAGAAGTCATTACCGGATTGACAGGTTATATTTTGTGCGCATATGTAAATATATTACTTCTTTGTGGAGCAGAGCTAATACAAATATTGTAAAGCCGTTCGAAGAGTTTCTGAAGAAGTTTCTAGAATAAATGAAAAATTTTCAAAGCATCAATTCTTCAAGAAATAGAAATTAACCTTTCATTCTGTAATATTATAATTTTTTTAAGTAAAGACGTATTTTCACTTGTAGATAAAAAGTACGAAAAGCAAAATACTTCTGCGGCCTTCATTTAAATTTAACTTTTAGATTTTCTAAGAAAGGCTGCTTAAAAGATTTTATGACGCATTCAAGACGTCTTTTAATATTTTCTGAAAAAAGAAAAAAAAATCAGTTAAAAAGCTTTAAAGCAATAATGCCACTTTAAACGCGATACGAAAAAGTCATTAAAGAAAAAAATTTTTTAAAGCTACCTACGAATTAAAAGAATATGCTTACAGATTATTTTGTGTTTCTATAAATTGGATTTTTCCCAAGAAAAATAAAAGGAAAAAATGTTTATATATTTTGCAGCTTTATTTAGTTGACTTACTAAATAACAAGTAATTGGTCATATATGTTTTCCGTACTACAGCCCTAAAACTTATCATTTAACGGTTTTTTAAACCAACACAAATGACATTGTCGTATTTCTCCACAATAAAATCTAGGAAATTTTTACAGTATTTTCTAATACATAACCTTTAATATATTTTTTTCGGTTCTAGTTCTGCAGTATCAAGATTATCTTATTGGCGGCCTACTTACGGAGAAACACAGTATGAAATTTTTTTAAATATGCTATAAATACTCCATAAATTTCAGATGGTAGATTTTGATGATGGAATCAGAAGAGTACCCTTTTTTTATACTCTCCATGTGTGTTTTTATTCATATAGAATTCGATTAAAAAGACTTTGACACATTCAATATTGTATCCTTAGTTTCAAACGAATTTTTTATTGTAAAACTACACGTACATTCAACACTTTATGAATGTTACACATGAATTAAAGATGCAAAATGCTAATTAAAAAGTGAAGGGTGTTTTCATATTTTTGAAGTAGCACAGCTTTCTGACTCATCTTGCTAGATCCTTGCTGTTTACGCCTACGATGAATAATATGTGCTTTGGTTATTTCAAAAAATTAGGTATACGTATAAAAACACTAATTTATTCCGAATTGATTTTGGTATTACTCGTTTTATTGACAGCACACGGCGTAAACTTTAAATTCAACGCAATTTTCTCATTGAACATATCAATAACGATTAAACCGTGTTAGCTACTAATGCCAGAAAATTTTGAAAATCGGTAGAAAATTTGACGTTAACATATAAATGGTTATATGTTAGTTAAGATGAGATTACAAAACTTCGCCATCACATAACAGCTTAACAAATAAACAGCAAAACCTAGCAAAATACCAAAAATTCTTTTGTTATTAATCCAGTGGATAACAGTATCAATCAAATAGTTTACCACCAATGAATACATCCATGCATTTTACGCACAGTTACTGCATGATATAACCAGTGGTAAAACGGTTAGAACAGCTCTACTACAGGAAGCGCAATCATTGTAAAATCATTGAGAGCATGTATCAAAATAAAATTTTGATACTTGCTCTCTTATAATCTTTTAAACCTATATTTTCAGAAAAATACATCCACGGAAAGAAAAGGTTAGAAAAAAAAAAAAAAAAAAATACAAAAATATATAATAATTGCAAAACTAGACGTATATCGTTGGAGAATCCTTAACTTTTTCAGAAACTGAAAATGCGAAGTAATAAAACCCTACCTAAAATTAAAAAGTAACGAATTCAAACAACGCACTGGTATATGACCAAAAATATAATTTCAAGCGGCTAAACACACGTGAATATGCATGCAAGTTGCGTATAATAACTTTGTATTTCTTTTTAAACACTAATATCCTTTCCACTCTCCACAAACAAATGTGTTATAATGCTTTTAATTTGAAATTTTAATTTTAAAGTGTGTCCGACCAATATTACGTGTGCCGAGCCAATATCTCGTGGTTTCATTTAGGTTTTTGTAACGCCATCTACTTTCAATTGTCGTCAAAATTTTACTCGCAGTCTTATATTGTTTCTCTTGTTTTCCACTATTGAGAGATTAGAAGAATTTATATGTCACACCGGTAAATATGGGCCTTAAAGTGATCATTAATGTTGACTTCTCGTAATAATTCATAATCGACCGATCTGAATTTGAAAGTATATTTTTCTGCCAGCAAAAAAAATAAAGTTGCCTAAGGGTAACACAATAGTTTTCTATAAACTTGCTCCTTGAATTCTGTTTAAATACCATGAAATTTCCGAATTTTTAAATGCTATCCTCGAAAAGACAGCTTGTAAAGACCAATAAATATGTTGGACATGTCAACATTACTTTTACAAAATTTCTACCCAAAAAAATATCTATAATAATGTAAAGGTAAATTTGTCTGATGTATAAAAAGTTAGGGCACTCTCAAGTTTTTAATGCCTTTTTAACAACCATTTTTGAAACTTTGAAAATACTTGTCATTCAAATGACTTTAAATTACCGCATAAGAACCACTTATTTATGAACCGCTTGTTTACAAAAAACCAGATTAAGGTTTATGTCAAGAAATTCATAGAATATAAAACACTACCTTGTATTTGATATGTCGTCGATAAATAACTCATGAAGAAAAGAATAAAGATATTATCAAGAAGCTCACAACTAATTTATGAATGATACCTTACTAAAATAAGTTGTCATTGGTTATTCTTACCTGCGAAATAATGATTGGCACCTGTCACACTATTTCTTTGATACATGTAGATGTAACAAAGTTACGATAGGCGTTTAACTCATATCAATTTACGATATAGTGATAGACTGACTTGTATTTAATATTTTAATAATACAAGGTTGGGGAAATGTTCTCAAGAATAACAGATGCTGAATAACCGAATTCATAAAGTGTCTAATTTGTATTTTTATAATGCAAACGTATTAACGCATTATTCATTGCGTATTGCTAATCAGTATTGTTTAAACTGTTGAAAACGCAATATATCAAAAACAGTGCTGTAATGCAGGTGACGGAATACTTAATAAGTTCTACGCAATACATAAGCGATACGTACGCGATACATTACACGAAACATACCCAATTTTACGAGGGAAAGATGTGATTGCTAAAAAACGTAATTCATGTACATTTCTTCATTAAATAAGTATGAAATATCACAAAAAAAAAAAAAAAAAAAAAAAAAAAAAAAAAAAATAATTTATTTACAAACACGCACCAAGTTAATACGAAATCCAATAAGGAATTTTGAAGTACGAAATAATTCTTAATCAATTTCCAAACGGTTTTAGTATCCTAAACCCTAAATTGAAAATAAATCCATCCATACCATAAAATGAGTAAATTAATCCGCAGTTCGCACATGAGTTTATCTCAGTAAAATCATACATAAAAAAAAAATTCTGCATTAAGAAATAGACGCTGGTTTTCAATCTATTATTCTGTTAAACATTTTCCAAACATGTTTTAAGCCGCCTGTAATCAAATGTTGAAAAGCAATTTATAAATTCCTAGAAATTTCATCAACAAAGATTTCTAAGCTAATTTTCGACATAAAAAATAAATACCATAAGAATATATTCAATAATTTCTTTCTTTTTTATTTGCATAACAACCAAATCATATATAATTATTTCTTATCTTTAAACTTACGCCCTAAAAGATATCATAAATATATAAATATATACCAATTACTCAAGAGTTGCTTGAATTTCAACAAAAATGTGACTTAAGGGTCAATAATTACATACACATCCATTTAATGCACTCTAACCGTTTTTTTTTTTTTTTTTTTTTTTTAAGTTTGAACATATTAGAAGAGCAAAACTTATAATAAAACGGTTTTACCCTCAAACCCAGACCCCTGTTTGCAGGGGAGGTGGCTTTGGTGTATTTCAAGCTGCAAAATGAATAATAAGAACTTTTTTTTGTTAATCTAATCCGTATAACCTATTCTAGCATGAGAAATGGACGTAAAACTGTATAAAAAGTGTAACTTATTGGTATGTCGAAAAACTACCTGTATCAGACTAAAGGTCCTACTAAAGTGTGAACTTTATTTTATCTTATAAGCTTATCAACGGGTTAATAAATTGAAACGGTAACACTCATCAAAGTGATTAAAATAAGTATGGAGTTTCATAATAGTGATTCCCTTAATAGTTTTTAAGAGGTTCTGATATTTTTAAAAATAGTTCGGTTCTGCAAAGTGTAGCTTGTCCAATTGAGAATTTAGTTTTAGATTATACTTGGCGAACTAAACGTAACCATTTATTAATTTATTTAAGAGAAGCTAGCAAGCAGCGGCGGAATTTTCTTTTATGTTTCTTTGCGTCTTATAATGCAGTTTTTGAAATGACTTTAACATGCAAGCATAAATGGTATCAAAATTTTTAGCCCTAGGAAAACAAACTTGTTAAAAATAAGTAATTTTCCATGAATACGCATTTTAGATTTAAAATCTGAATTATTATACTCCGAATCATATTTCTGTAATTAAATATAACTTCCATAAATACATCATCCTGCAAATATTTCCGCATATATTATATAGTAAAGCTAACTGTTCAATCTTGTAAAACGTAAATCCTAGCCCATTCATTCCCGAATCAGTTCTAAAGAGAGAATAACACAGCAGGGGTGTGTAGAACAACAAAAATAACAATATTTTATCTAATATTCATACACAAAGATGAAATGATTATTTATTATGGTCAAAGAAATCATTTTTAGCTCACCTAATCCAATTCAGAAAAATAAAAAAAAAGTATTATTCTCGAAATAAATTGTTAATTGTAAGCCTCATTTTAGTGAACAATCCACGTGGTCAGTTTATAACAAACTTTTGCTCTAAAATGCTCAATATTAAAGTGAATATCTCAGCTGGAAATAATTGATAAATTAACATTTTGTAATCTAAATAACTACATTTCATATTAGATTGAGGAGAAATTTGGAAAAATAAATAGGAAAATTGAAAGTGTCCAGAATTCTGAAATGTCTGACTGATATCAAAATTGACCAATCAGGTTGACTTATTAAAAGATTATTAAATTGATCTATAAATATTTTTATATTATTTATATTTTTATATTATTATTATATTATTATTAATAATTGATCTATTAATATCTTGATCAATATCATATTTACCAAACTTAGTTGCTGTAACATTATCAAGTTTCATAAATCCAATGATCTTTTGAACTCGGACTCCAAGAGGAACCCTCTTAACCTTAAAATTTTTACATTTTGGCTCTGAACATAATAATAATAATAATAATAATGATATTCTTTACATAAAATTCTTTACATAGCTATGACCTCCTAGGGAGATGTGAAATTCTTCTCTTGGAAGTTTTTATAAGAATTTCTATCTTACTTGGCAGATGTTAACTTCGGATTAAGTCCTATTGGCGGAGTTAAGATAGACACACCTGCCAGCTGCAGGCTGCATTTTATTTTCAGAGTTGATCTGAGAGGAGATTAGCAGTAAACGTTACCTATTTATTTACCCTTTAAGTCGTGGGCCGATGGTTTTTGTTAAAGAAAGATTTCATTAAGCACGTAAATAATTCAGGGTGAATAGAAAGGGGTGGTGGGGTGGGTGGGAGGGCCGAGTTTTTACTTTGGGCAACCAAATTGTTTCAGAGTCAATTTATCTGTAAATAACTAAGATTTAATGTTCATTTTAGTTAAAATACAAACGTCAGTTTTGCTGAGTAAAATACCCCTAATAAAGTAAAATAAATGAGGAAAAAGTTTTGGCAGTTTTGGATCATCACCTTATTATGGAGAGGCATGTAAAATGGAGCAGCTGCATTTTTTTTTGGCGAATGAGTGTGATACGTTTTTATTTTAAATTCATTAACCCCCTCCAACTCTTTATGCCATAACTTAGAATATATATATATATATTTTTTTCTTATTTTTTGAGACGATTTTCCAATCTTTTTATAATTTCACACATGGATTATTATACAGCTCTATATATTTATTATTGAAAAAGAAAAACTTCTGTAAAATTATTTTATAGATTTTATATATATAAAACTTTTTTTTTATATGTTTAACCTACAGCTGAGTTTGACCTGCTTTCTACAAAATTTGGCATATTCTGCTTTTTTTCAATTCGATGAACTATTCATGAGTACTGCCTACCTACCAAGTTTCAAGTAATTTGAGCAAATCCAAACAGGATATAATTTGATACCACCCCACCCCCACCCACGGGCCAGAGAAGATTCAAAAACGCCTGGCCTGGATAGGGTCAAGGATAAAAACTTGATGATTCAAAAAGTTAAAATTTGTTTTATAAACGATTATTCACACATAAGTTTTTCTAGCCTTTCTTCACATCGACATATACTCGGTTCCATTTAAAGTAGGAAGAGATTCTAATTTATGATAAACAGCGATGAAATAAGGCATATAAATATCTATAGGAAGTAGAATCTTTATCACCTCGGCTTGAAAACCTTTATTTCTACCATCATACAAATGACGCAGTAGTTCAGGATTTGATCAAAAATTACCAGTTCTTGAAACAAAAACAATTGAGATATGACATATCATATTTTATTGTTAGTCAACGAAACTAGAATAAATCTTGTTGTTTTATTAACTAAATTAGCGGGGTTTATGCTCTAACAAACATTTGTTTCCGATATCTTTTGCCTGCCTGAGTTGTTTTCTAATTATAATTTATTTACTGTGTCGTGTTCTTAGGAAATTATTTAGGAAATTAAAATCGTATACCGGAAAGATATCCTAAAAACAGTATTTACTTTAGTTAATCCAACTACCCTTCAGTTTTTGTTTTAATCGAAACGATTTAAGATTATATTATAAATATTCTCTATTTACATGATTACTTAATAGTTAAGTTTTGTTTACTTGCATTTTAATACCCTGATACACAGTTAAAGATGTGCTAAATTAATGAACAGTCTAACCTTTTCCGTTGCCAAATCTCATCCCCATTCTAAAAAGTATACTTGTGAGGTAAGACTGCCTTTCCCAAATTATCTGTTGATAAATATGGAACAATGGCTAAATAGAAAAGATAAAATCTGGAGTCAACATTTTTTTTTAAATAAATTTAAAATAATTAAATATTTTGTTACATAACCACCTTTATACGATAAAACCAGGGCACAAATTTATATGTAATAATGTGGTAACTCTGTAACATTGTTTATTAATATTAACGGTAATTACAGATTCAGGCTATGAGTGTAATATTAACTGGTTTGTTGATAAGCCATATCATATTAGCCTGGTTGCATCGGTCTACATGCTAGCTTTAGGCTAATTACTCCATTATTTGTAAATCAGCTGTTCTTTCAATATTGCTTCAGGATGATAAAAAGCTTGAAGTGGAAAAAGGTAATAATTTCTCAATCCAAAATTTAGATCAAAGACTTTAAACAAAAACAGCCCGAAAATCAACAGTAGTTATAATAACGACATCAAATACATAGCACTTAAAAAAAAAGTAATTATACACAGTTATCATCTGTGATCATAACTCCATCTTAATAAGGCTAGGTTTTATTAGAAAAGCGATAGAAAATCGATAGAAAAATTGATGTATGGAGGGAGCTCAAACACGTATATCTATATAACTATGTTGAGAGCAAAGGTGGATTAAAAACTTTTTGCATTTGTTTTTTTTTTTTTTATGAGACAAATTAGGGATTTAGGGACAAGGGCATGAACAAACATACACCATCTAATTTATACTATGCCCGGAATTAGATAGCTGTTTTACCAAGAAAACCAATTGATCACGCGGATTGGAACCACCAACTTTTTATCTCGCATCGTAAAATACTAACCACTAGGTCCACATCCACACAGCTCCACAAAACCCAATTTTTTTTTAAAGCAGAGCAGTAAATAAAAAATTTAAGAAAGAAGACTTTGAGGTAGGTAAACATCAAAGGTTTAATAATTTTCAAATTTAGTCTTTTTTTTTTTAGCCTAACTCAAAGATTTATAATATATGGTAAGGGAGGGAATGTTCGGATTTTTTTTAATAGTATTTATGAGTTTATGCGATATTACAATAGATTGCTCCATGATTATTAAACATTCAAGGCTTACTCATAAAATCAAATTTTTGTAAACTATAAAGTTAAATAATAAATTATGTTAATGGAATTTTCAAGTAACTAATGATACAAGATTTTTTATACCTTGTATGATTATCTTAAATTCCTCATTTCGTAATTATTAATATTTATATGTGTTATTAATATCATATATATGTAAATACCGGGCTTGAGAAAATGCACATAACTTCTATTGGTTAAAAAAAAAAAAAAAGTTTGCTAAAGCGTGACAAGCCAAAGTTAAAAATGGTAATTGTTGATAGAAAGAAGAAAACTGCAACAGAATTCAACAAAGATAATATTTTTCTACGCTACCGGTGACTTAATAAATAAATAAAGCTGTAAATAGAAATAAATTCTCTGTTGAAAATATTGAGATTAAGTTTGATCTATTGGAAAAAATAGATAATACTTTGTAAAAAGAAGATTTTATTGTATATTTATTATTATGGTATATAGAGTGAAATAAAAAATATCGTTTTTAATTTAAAATATTAAAATTTTATAAAAATAATTTTAACTTACCTTTTTTGCTTCAAGACATAAAATTAAACGAAAAAAAAAAAAAAAATGAGATGTTTGAGAATATTCGAATAGAATTCTTTCGTTTAACGTTTAAATTCTCAGTCGTCTCTGAAATTAATTTTATTTGGTTTTGATTTGATAACTTTTGTCTCGATTGAATTATTCTCTACCGTTTAAAATATTATTGATAAAGAAATGGGGAGGCGAGAAAAAATAGGCACGATTTCCGACACGAATTTCGCCTCAAATATCGGCACTAATTTTCTACGCAGTCAGCAAAAAACTGGTTAATAATATAGTTTTTAATTAAATTTCCCAACATATGGCCATTTGGGATAAATTTTTCTCACATAAAAAGGCCATATAAACAGGTTGGTTGAGCGAGATACTTTTTCACAAATGCGCAAGTGAAAAAAAAAATATATATATATATATAAACTTTCAACTTCCTTTACAAAATGGCGGATGTTTCGTTCTCAAGAAACACAAAACCAAGCCAGTTGCTTCAGGAGTTTAGATGTTAATATTCAAAACAAAAAATATACATATGGACACCACAAATGGCAGATGATTTAATAAATCCTGTCAGTGACTATATGAGTGAATATAGCTTGCTGTTTTCTTTTTTGATTCATTGAATAAAGCCACAAAACCCGATGAAATTGTAAAAGTGAATGTAATACACTTATCCTATTTATTATGCTATATGAAAGTAAGTAAGTAAGTAAGTAAGTATTTAACGCTATAGACCAATATTTCTGTCACCAATATTTGGTAGGGTATTTGTAATAATAATCTTTTCAGTCATGTTATTGATAATAAGATACTTTCAGAAAAACAATCAGGTTTTAGACCTGGTGACTTGTATGTACACCAACTCACTGCCATTACTCATGAGATATACAAAGCTTTTGGTGGCATGCAACCTTTCCCTTGAAGCTAGAGCATTTGATAATGTTTGGCATAACGTTATCCTTTTTAAACTAAAATGTTATGGTGTTAAGGGAGGAATTTATAAAATCTTGGAGAACTATTTGAAAAATAGAAAACAAAGGGTAGTATTAAAAGGTCTAAATTCCTCGTAGAACGATGTACCTGCTAGTGTTCCCCAGGGTTTTACTTTGGGACCACTGTTCTTTCTTATCTATATCAATGACTTGCCTAATGATGTATTATCATCCTCTAAACTATTTGCTAATGACATGTCTATTTTCTCTGTTATGAATTGCATTGAAACATCATCCAGCAATCTTAGCAGGAACCTAACTGTTGTTTAAAATTGAGCATACCAGGGGATAATGTATTTTAATTCTGATCCTTATAAGGACGCCGCTGAGGTTGTTTTTCCCGAAAAAGAACCACAGTTATTCAACCACCTCTCTATTTTAGTGACTCTCCTGTCTCATGTATACCTTATAAGAAACATCTGGGTTTGTTTCTTGACAAGAAACTAAAATATTATCGCCACCTAAGATATCTAAGGCTAATAACGGTATAGGGTTGATCAAACAATTTTCTCGCATTTTGGGCAGAAAAATTACTAACTTATATTATTTAAAAAGAAAATCTACATTACGTGTTATATATTTTTTTCCGTTTTTATTAACATTTTGTCTTTATTATTTATCTTTCTACATAAGTAATAAACCCCCTAATTTGTTTACGAAAATATGGGTGTCAAAAAACATAAGTTCTGAGAGTTTTACTGAACGAATCTTAGTGTTTATCCCAAGGAAAACTAGTTGGCTAGCCGGAGAAATTATATGCTTTTTACATGTCCATCTGTTTAGGACAGGAAAAACGATTAGAGATTTTCCGAAGCTTGGAAGAAAATGTTTATTTAAGCGTCATACAGGAAACTTTAGTATGTTCTTTTGCCTTTTTAACTAAGAAAATATCTTATATGTTACTAGTTTGGTTGATTTCGATGAATATGGCTGTTTTTGGGTGATTATGATTGGTTTTGGGTGTCTTTGGCTGGTTTTGGGTGGATATGGCTAGTCCCGCTCCTAATCATTTTTGCCTATTATATAACTGAAATTTAATTGACTATTATAACTTCATAGCTACATGTAAAGAAAACATTAATGAATCGAGCAGGTTTTCGTTTTTCATTTATAATACCAAAGACTTTTTTTAACGTTTTTACGGCGAAAATTTGTCTGTGACAAATATCCAAAATATAACGTCACGACTACTTCGCCTACTTTCTTTTTCTGCTAATGCTTCGAGGGAAATTTCATCCTTGATTCCTGTAAATAAAAAATCATGATTCTGTGTAAAAGATTAAACAGTTATGAAAACTGCAATTTTCCATATCAAAATAGTAAACCCAAAACTAATAACACACCATTCATACGTACAGTTTGTTTACAATAAACATGTTTTGAATTTTTATTCAACATGGGCGTGAAATTCTTTAATTAATTTGTGATTAACGGTTCTCTTGGGACAAAAGTGGAATTAGTAGAAGACAAAAAAAATATTTTTATAAAATGATGACGTTTTATTTGTCCAAAAAAAAAAAAAAAAAACAGAAAATAAAAAATTAGTTAAAACTGTGAATTAGATATAAGATTTATTAAAAATAATTGGAATAGAAAAACAAGATAAAAATGTTAGCCTGTCTTAGTTTTTGCTACTTGGAATTAGTAAAATTGATAAAGAAATATTCTTTTAAACTGTAATCTTATATAAAATGATTATGAACATTGAGGTCGGTATCCCATTATTTTAATTTAATTGTGGAAAATAAACTGTTGTTTATTGAATGTCTCTTAACTGTGCTTTTATTGTGAGAAGCTATGCAACAAAATAGTAACTGACAGAAACTTGTTTGTTATCACTGGCGGTGCTTAGAAATTACTTGTGAAGCAGCTGTGAATGGTAATAAGAGAGGTAGAAAAAAAGGAAAAGAAGAGGAGAGATAAATTGACGGTATAAGCTAACAAATTGCCTGACGGTATAGGCCAACAAATTGCCTTTGTGAGTTCTTTGGGTTTAGAGCAGCTAAAGGAAATTCCATTATGTCACTGCAAATAAATTAAAAAAACAAAATATTAATAACGAAAAAACGCGATCTAATAGGAAATTTGGTGCTGTAGGTGATAAATTACCTAATAGATCGTGGATTTTTAAATATCGAAAGACTGGTTTTATTTTTTACAAGAACGTCCAAGCTAAGTAAATTAGAGGAAAAGGATTTTAAAAAGAGAGAGGATTTATCAAGAGGAAATTGTAATATGCTCATTCGTTTTAGTTGATAAGTAATACAAACACAAAAAAATGCTGTATGTTTAAGTAGAAAAGCTTAAAAATAAGCAATCTCAGGTGGGTATGAGTATTATGTATAAAAAGTTTTCTCGCAAAAAACAGTAAACATTGAAGTTTAATAAAGAATTGGAGCAACTCCATCATAAATAGATTTATTTTGTTAATAAAAAGATGAGTGTAATAACGAAAAGAAAATCTAGAGAGGGTAAATCATCAATAAGCTTTACTCAAACTTTCCCTCCTACAAATTTCTGTGATGAATCATTCGTGTAATAATCTATACAAACATCACAGGACTATGATTTACTGCCAATAAAATTTTTTTCTAGAGAAGGAAAAATATTGATCTCGTTGTCCAAAGGAATTATATGTTTAATTATAGATAGCTTTCGATTTAAAGAATTGATTATAAGCCCTATTAGAGCCAAGAAAATATATTTCTATTGGCAATGCTATAGGATATGTTAAATTATATGTTTTATTATAGGATGGCTTTCGATTTAAAGAATTGTCTATAAACCCTATTAAAGCCAAGAAAATATATTTCTATTGGCAATGCTATAGGATATGTTAAAGCAATTTATATAAATTTATATAAAAATAATATATATAAAAACAAAGCAATTTCTTTGTTCGCTTATCAATAAAAGAAAAAAAAAATTATAATAACCAAATAGCGATACAAAGACCTTTGAATTCTATCGTAGAAATAATAACTGCGAACAAAATATGGGAATACGGATCTAACAGATTTATTCAGGAAATCCAATAAAATCTAATGGACGTATTTTAATTTGCATTATTGTTGTTTGCTTTTAAATTTTTCCATATTAAACCACAGTGACTTAAATTTGTATCATAAAATACTTCGCAGTAACGTTATTATATATCCAATTTTAAGATTCTTGACCTTTTAAAATATATCAAATTTCATAGAATGCTGTCCATTACTATTACAATAAATGTTAACATATCTCCACTGACACACAATTTCATTTTGCTATAAATTATTTGA
The DNA here is from genome assembly GCA_035046665.1 of Euphysa ruthae. Classification (NCBI taxonomy): domain Eukaryota; kingdom Metazoa; phylum Cnidaria; class Hydrozoa; order Anthoathecata; family Corymorphidae; genus Euphysa; species Euphysa ruthae. The sequence continues at coordinate 4,320 of JAUZNK010003397.1, read as the reverse complement.
TTTGAAATATATATATATTCATACCAACTTTTGAAAAGCCTCTCGGCGAAACAACACAAAAATAACACCATGTTTTTAAATAAAGCGCTCGTAAAACAGACAAACTTAATGGGAACTCGACATATGGAATTATTTGAAACATGTTATTATGCCTACTTAAAATTTTGAACAAAACCCCAGCGGTAAAGTTTATTTTTATCTAAAAAGTTTAAAAAAAAAAAAAAAAAAATTCAAACAATTGCATTCGGTGAATTACATATGACATCAATAACAGATAAAAGAATAAAATACCTAGCCGACTATCTTTTCATAATAATTTACCAGTAGAGTGCGAAATTATATAAAATAAAACGATATTCTTTAAACGACCATTTAATATAAGATGGGAATATTTGACTAATGGAGCTATTTGCTCAGGTAGTTGTGATAATAAATAAACATTTACTATCATAACCCTTATTTGTTTGCTGTACGCCATCTTTAGAAAGCAAATTTAGTTATTATAAATGAACTATTTCTAAATCTTTATTTCACTAATTGATTGAAGTTATCGGTTTTGTTGTCGGCGTTTAAAAAATATCTATTTTTAAAAATAAAATCGTTTTCAGGTACTTGCGTGACAATTCTACATAAGTGCTAATGCTTATTATTCTTTCGAAAATTGTACGTATCTTTCTTACATCACAAAAATAACATAAAACAGATATTAACATGGGGAGTTATTTAAAATAAGTTAAAAATCAGAGATATTTTATAAACGGGTGAAAAATAAAAGTTTTTAATTTTTCGCCTTATGTACTATTTAAAAAAAAAAATTAAACGCCTTAGATGGATAACAGATAATTATATATAAAATCATAGTTTGTTTTTGCATCAAAAAGTACTTTGCAATAAACTTTGCAATAAATTCTTGTATCTATGAACACTGTAATCATTATAGCGTTTGATAAGATTACAAATGATTGAATTAAATCTGTCCACAATGTAACGCAATATCTGAGAAAACTCCATACAACTTTGCGGTTCATGTAATTACAGTGTACTTAAAATTTGAAGGGTAATTCTATAAGGAAATACATAATATTTTAAAAAGTACGTAAGAGGTGTTTGAGAGTTATGTATATTTGCATACTGATGTTTTACATTCCAAATACGAGCTAGTAAATGCAAAAATCTAGCCGATTCGGAATTTCATAAATAAAAATACCATTTTTGCTAAATTGATTTGAATTTTTGGCAATAAACAAAATAGGACAATCCTAAATTTTAGTAATTTAAGCATTCTAAAAGCCGATTAAGAACGTACTCATAACTGTCTGTCAAACTTTCCGGCGCGCACTTTTAAAATTTCTTCTACCCATAGAACGGGTTTAGTTAATCTAGTTAATCCTGTATAATGATTAATCGAATTTTTCTAAAAAATTAACTGTTTTTGAAAAACAGGTGGAGCTTAATTATTAAGTCAATCTTCAAATTTGTTTAAATTGTCGGAAGATTTTACGAGTGAGAATCGCTTATAAGTTTTTCGCAACAAATGAAGCTCAAACTATCATTTATTAAAATAGCAAACATGCAAAAAAAGAAAAAAAAAAAATAGGCTGGCCTTTAAATAAACAGAAACTGTTTGAAAAAAAAAAAAAATTGATAATGATAACCATGTATTTGTTTTGAAGTTATAGGAAAAATAAATTTACTGCTATAAATATTTTATTTTTATATGACAACCAAATTTTATTTTTATATGATAACCATGTTTTATTACATTTATTCTTATTTATCTTAATTGCCTAACGAGTTAAGTTATTCTAAAAGCTACAAGTTATTGTAAATAACCAACACTATCTTGATAAAGATTATACAGTAATAATAATAATATAATAATGAAAATTATATTTATAATAATGATAATTATAATTATATATAATATATATATAATTATTATAATTATATATAATAATGCGCCAGATTTTTAAAATCATAGTTTTGAATTCTAACAGAAACTATACGTATGAAAAAAGAAATATATTTTCGATACCCACCACTATAAAATTTCAAAAACCGAATTAAATCTTGTATAGACTTAAAACAGTACACAGTGTAAACACTTGCAATCATCGCTAAACTTGGCCAGAATGAGTTCAGAGCAGTAGTTCCTTATTTTAATTAAACCAAAAAAACCATGCATTAAACTTAGTCCTATACTAAATACAAACGCGAGTACATAATAACGTAAATACCTTTTCACAAGAAACCATGTGCATTCATTGTCTAGCTATTTTTTTTGATGTTCGAAATTTTCTTAAAATGATGTTAAATTGTTTCTTAAAAAAAAATTTTTTCTTGAAAAGATTCTTAGAAAATTTAAAGCTTGAAAACGCTGTTCGTTAGAAAGTGTTTTTAAATTAAAACAATTATTCGCTTTCTGAACTAAATCAGCCACGGGAGTATTATTTAAAAAAAAATATTTATATATATATATTTATATATATATTTAAGGTGTTTTTTTTTTATAAAGTAAAAAACGCTCTTATAGGAAACCAAAAATAATTTAGAGTTTATGAAAATTCAAACTTTACTCAAAAAAATTTTCGTATTCTTATCAAATGATAATTAATTTTCTCGTATTAAACTTAACAACAATTTAAAGAACACTTTAAGAAAGCTGGACATCAGCTTGGTTTCTTACGACATGTACCGTAGATCTGGTCAAATTCTACCAGTAAAAATATGATTGTCAAATTTATTTTCCAAAATGTTAATATCTATACAACAAAAACAACAAGGCTCTCTTAATTCTTGTTTTTGCAATATTAATAATTTCTTTCAAAACATAACTGTAACTCCTGTATAAAATCTGTCAATCAGGTCCAATTTAATCCCCTTGTTAGGCTTTTGTTCTTTAACTGTTTTTTTATGACGTCACAAGTAGTATATATTGTATCGTTTAAACAAAATATCGCTTGTACTACAAAGAAATAACATGGGTTTACAAATCTACGCAGAATCTCACATAATCCAAACAACTTAAGGATAACTCTATTAGGCTATTTCGTAGTTTAAAGTATAAAGATTATTTCTTAATCATATTACAATCATGTACAGCCTTCTTAACTAAACATTTACTAAGCCTCTGTCCACAATACGTGCAAATTTTACGAAACGATCCTATACTCGAAGGAAATGTTAAGTCGTTCAGTTATAAAAAGTGTAATAGCGCTTCTATGATAGCTGTGTTAGAAAATACGAAAAAAAAAATTTATTGGAAAGATTGTTTATATTGCATTTTTCGCTCAAATATTAATTGGATAGATTGTCTATATTGCGTTTTTCGCTCGAATATGGATCAGAATTTATATCTGAATGCCAACGCGAAAATATATTTTTGCCGACAAATTATAAAGCAAATAACTATAATGAAACTTTGCCATAGCCTTCATGAATTTCAATAATGCCTTTATTCTATTTTTGTTTTATATATAATTTGAATTTTAGCTTGTAACTGCATTTTATTGTTTTGAATTTATTTGTGACAAACCTGACGAGAGCATTAGAACCGTAAAAATCAAACCCTGTAACAACCCTGTAACAAAAAAGTAACCTGAAAAATACGCAAAATATTCCTAAATATAATCGGAAAGCCTTTCCCACATATTTCCATATAGGTTAGTAATAACTACCAACCTGATATCTAATCATTTATTAATAAGCATGACCGAAAAAAACTGCTACAAATAGCCATACAGAAATGTAACTGTATTGAGAAAAATTTTCGACTAAACCGTAAACGCCTCGCAAGCATTATCATTTATCAAGTCTCAATAAAATCAAATTTATAAGACTACAAGGAAAAGATTTATATTGGCGTAAAAATCGCTTATCTCAAGAAGCCGTTCTCTCAATCAAATACAAACACGATACCCAGCTATCAAAGAATTACAGAACATAAAGAAATAAAACAGTACGCAAAAATGTGAAAAAAATAAAAAAAACTTGAAAAAAATTTAAAACGTTTTAAATTAAAGTTATAAACAAAAAAATCCAAATGACATCCAAATTCATGTTGACAAAATCTATAAAAATAATACAAACAATTGTCAGCTATTACAGTACATTTATAAATAGATCCCTATTTCAACCGTCATACTCGATCCTTGCAAAAAAGAAAGAAAAAAATTGGATTCCTTTTGGATATTCCTCCAAAAATAATAGGAAAAACTTTCAGCCATGACAGTATATTTATAAATAGATTCCTATCCTCGTCACAAAAAAAAATATTCATTATAAATAAAATATAAGAATTGGAGATATAAAATATTAAAC
>JAUZNK010003396.1:692-10936 GCA_035046665.1 Euphysa ruthae | reverse complement strand
TTGGGATTTTTTCAATATAACATGGCTCTTGCTGAAGAGCTTTAAACCAAAATGTTAGAGGTCCGATACAGAAAGATAAAATTCCCAGGCCTTTTGCCCATGCTATGATAAACATCACTCAAAATTCTCAAAAAATCTGACGCCAAGACTGGAAAACGGTGTTGCAGTTTGCTTTGATTCTCGCCACTGGACCTGTGAATCTCCGTTTATTCACTGTAGAACTACCTAAACTCTCAATCTGCGTGTTGGTGATTGATTGGGCTACTAAAAATTCATGGCTTCCTTAGTTGTACTCGGCGATGATGAAAAATAAATACAAAGCCAAACATTTAACGTCTAAAGGGGTTGATATTGTTCTCGATAAGGCCTACTGTGGCCCTGAAGGGTTTCAGAGCATTAATGAACTTCTTTTGAGACTACCAAAAGATGTGGTTATCTAATGAAGAGGTCGGGAGTTATATGCAGACATTGCCTCCTAAGGAGGTCTTTTCCCATTTTACAGAGAATCAACCCAACAAACTCCACAAAGCCGATCTTCTATTTCTCCCACATGAAAAAGATAGTGATCTCCATAGCAAACAATCTCTCACCACAAGAGCCTAGTCACACAGCTAGAGTCTTGTGGTCGAGGGAATGGCTCTAACTGCGAATGCGATCATTATCCACCTCATGTTCTGTTTAGTGGTATTTTGCACTGCAATAGTTATTAGGTAATTGTTGGAGGACCGAAAACCTTTGTGCTAGTCTTGCATTTTCCACTATCCCATAGAGTGTTACCCAGAAATTGACAGCAATGAACTTAACTTAACTTAGCAGTCAATGGTGTAATCATGTTCTCACATAAGCAACCTGAATTTACAAGCTTCTTTTTGAAGCATTCTAGTATTCATCAGCATTTGGGCTTCAAACAACTACCTGCTTGGGTAAATATTGTCCTCAATTCACACATCACACAGGCAAAATCTCTATGCGCATGCTTCCCAGTATCTATCAATTTTGTAACAACGTGATAAAAACCGCACAGCTTGAAAAGCAGAGTCCTGGAATACACCACTGTATAAACCCACGTAGTTATCTGTATAAACCTGCTTAATTAGCTGTATAAACCCACTTATTTAGCTGTATAAACCTAGCTAATTAGCTGTATAAACCCACTTAATTAGCTGTATAAACCCACTTAATTAGCTGTATAAATCCACTAAGTTAACTGTGTAAACCAACATAATAAACTGTTTAATTCAAATCTCTTGCCGAAATTATTTGTATGAAGTTTAAAATGTACATTTATTTTCTGCAGGAAATTATGCTACGTTACTATGGAAACTCATCTGCGATCTTTTTTATTGAAGTTGAACACATGTGCATCTTCTCTGAGACCTCTGACAGATGGTATGAACAATAGTATCTTTTTACTTAAACCTTTTTGATAAAAATGATATTTGTAATAAAAATTATATTGCTCCCCTTATAAAATAGATAAATGTTAGCTGATATATATTAATTGTTCGCTAGATCAACAACGAAAATATGTTGGTCCGAAACAGCAGTATAATCAAAAAACAAAATTTACTCAATGAGTGTTGGATAAAAATGCCATGTAATTTTTTAATTATGTGGAATGTGGAAATTAAGTTTGCAGCTAGAGATTATAATAAAATTAATGAGAAATGAAGACTTAAATGAGTGAATTTCACTTTAAAATATTAAATGCAGCATTTATGATTATTTATGTTTACATATTCGGTTTACCTTTTTTAGTTTATCTTTCAGAGTGAAAGTAGTGTACTTGTTACAAAGTAGTGTAGTGTTACCTTAGGTACTAAAGGTTTTATCCTTCAGATATGGAATGGCCTTTGGCCCTCCTGGCACCTTCCTTGGTTAGATTAATAATTTCGAAAGAGTAAATTACCTGAGAATGACTTTGTGTAGATATATAATTGGTAATTTTAAATCTACCTAAGGACATTTTGGCATAGATTTATATTTAGTAATTGTAAATCTATACCCCCACTGTCCACAGCTCTTGTTGTTTTCAAATATGTAATAAAATTTTTTAATACTGTTAAATTTTAAATGTCAGCATAGCAAACCTATTCCAACCATCATGTTTGGAGGTGATATACAAAACATGGTATTTCACCGGAGATTGCTTCAATTTTGCCCTGTCGCAGCCACTAGCTTAGCCAAAGGTTCACACTCTACTGGGTCACCTTTAGGACCAAAGGGGCCTAGGTCTCCTTTAGGACCGATTGGCCCCATTACAATGCGTTTATTTTTAGTGCCATCAGGCTTAATATTATGTCCGAATATGTTCACCATTTCTTATATTTCGGCTGTGTTTGGGTATATGAGACCCCATTATCTGCATCTAAATTGCAAACGTGGATTGATATAATGTGTGTGAGATAGATAAACTATTAGGGGTCTATATTGTTCACTTGTTGGGTCGTAATAGACCTCCATAAAGTGATCTATGGCATTGGGGGTAATTTAACAACCCAAGATGTGAACTGCTTTTTTGTTGGCTGGGAACCGAAAGAGACACATGTAGTCCATTTTTAAACGCTGATGCCATGCATCTCCACTTCCACAACACTAATGAAAAACTAGGATGAGTGTAATGTTGTCGTGGTCAACATTACACTCATCTTTGACCGCTCTGCCTCTTGTATCAGATCATCCACAATGAGAATGTTTTTCTTTTTTGGGTCGAACTGGGGGAATGAGGGCTTTGATACTTTTGATTGAGAGGACCTACTGTCCTCATGGTGCCTCCCAGGAACTAGTGTGGCTTTACCCCTGAAGTGGAAGAGTTTAAGGCTCTTGTGGTGCCTTCCTTGCATGGGCAAATGAACAGCAAAATAATAACTTATATTCCCATAAAAAACAGGTTTTTATTACTTAGATACACTATTGTCAAAAAACAAAACTGGGTCGACAGTGGTGCAGGTCAGTTTTAAGTATATTACCCAGACACCACAGAACATTTTGAGGCTAAAGGTGAAGCCAATAAGGCTTTGTTGCTCGACTAGCTTTCGTGGTAACAGAGGCAGCTGCTAATGTTGCACCAACAGTAACTGTGTGGTTCCTCTCTTTGCTGGGGATTATACAACAGAAATAGTTGCTACTGAACGATATGACCCTTTGGTTGTCCTTAACTCGAGCGAAGCCAGAGTTTACGTTGATTGCCACATTAGCAGTGGATGGAGCCCCTATTAGAATCACATCTGCCTGATAGATTTTGAAGCAAGTAGAACTGACACCTGCTGCCACAAAGTTCATGATAGAACATATGGTAATAGAGAAGGCTCTGTTTCCTATGGACAAGACCCTCTTATACCAGCAACAAAAGACGACAAGGCTCAATTTAAACTGAAGGATATTTGGAGTGGTCCTCTATGTCTAGCTACGTAATTGTAGTTATTGTGAGTAAATTGGCGTGATAATAAGGCTGAGTAATTGCAGCAAAGACCGGAGTGTGGAAGGACAGAAAGCCAGCTTCATGTAAGCCTTTATTTCAAAGTAAAAGTCATTTTTTAACGTTGTTCATCGACATAACACATCGACCATTCCTCCAAATTGGCTGATCGATACCATGAAGAGCGCCAACGCTGACCTGATCCTCATGAACAACAGTCTCCCCCTTAATGCGGTGGTCAGAGACACCTTCTTCCTCTGTCACTCAGGCTAAGGGTTCTTTAGCTGACTTGCCTACAAGAGTGAATAGCTTGTACTGTTCTTCTGGATCCAAAAACTCTAACACCCCGAGGCCATGTCTAGTGTAACCCAAAGGTCTTCCCTCTCAAATCAGACCCAATAAACCTCATCCTCCTTCGTAATATCTGACCCTCATGCTACCAGCGGCATGTCGTATCGACGACCTTCGACTCCATCCTTTATATCTTTTCAAACGATTCTGTTCACTTTCTTGATGTAGCTCCTTTTCTGGGTAGAGCACTGGGGCATTGTCAACGACTAGAGTAGTATACGCCTGGATCAAGTTTAACCTTTTTGATGTCACTCCTCCCCTGGTCAGTGGCAGGTTAGGTTTTTCCTCCTTTTCCTTTTGTTGAACCGCACGGCCTAAAAACAGAATTACAGAATTAGACCCTACACCACAAAACCTACACGGAACTGGTGGCATTCTACGAAAACATAGCTGTTGGCAATGTTTGACATATTTTTTGTGACGTAGTTGTAAGGTATTCATTTTCAGCCACAGGCATCTATTACCTGACTTCATCGTTTCGTTTCCATTTATAAACAGGATCTCAAAGCTGCGGACAGTGGGGGTGTAGATTTACAATTAAATCTACATGAAAATTTCCTTGGGTAAATATACTATTACCAATTATATATCTAGGCAAAGTCACCCTTAGGTAGATTTACCCTTGCCCAATTATTAATTTATGTGAGGAAAGCACCAGGAGAGCCAAAGGCCATTCGATATCTGAGAGATAATATTCCTTAGTCCGTTAGGTAGAGAAAGGCGCCACAAAAGTCTATGGTTCTTCCACTCTGAAAGATAAACTCTCTATTCCTATTCCTCCTATTAGTTTCAGAAAGATTAGTTGTTTCAAAGAAATAGGAATAAATTCTCATCAATAACAATTGATAATGCACATGAAAATAATAAGTGGTAAAAAGTGATGGCGGTACAATTGGTCTTTCCCACTTACTAAGTTGGATGATGTCGGGTTCTGAACTTGCTAGAGTAGTAATAGAATTCAATGACTCTATAAGAGTTGAATTTGATAATGAAAAAAGCAATGTATATCCTCACCATGAACAAACAAATTCTAAGCAGAAAAAATTTGAAAAAGACGTTAACAGTGTGGTGGCAACTATCAAAGAGCTGGGAAATCCATTTATAGAAGATAGCCAAGATCTTCTTGTTTTGGAAATCCAGAATATTGCTTCTGATACAGTCAAAAGTACTATATAAATCTATATTAGTCACCATTACGCCCTTTAACCAACCGCCAGACGTAGATTCCGTTATCCTTGAATGTTCTGTATTAGTCAATCAACTAAAGCCATGACTATCATTGAAGTTTTCCGACTACGAAGTAAACTGCAAAATACATCTAGATTTGATGCTGTTTGAGATAAGCATAGTCCTAACAGCTTAAAGATCCCTCTTTTATTTCCCTCTTTTATCTCAGGTAGCGGCTGAGATAAAAGAGGGAAAGGAATTAGAAAACAAGCTGAAACAGGTTCCAGAGTAGCAAGTATGTGGGAAGCCATTTTTCGAGTAGACGAAAATAAGTCCGAGTTGTTCAAGCATCTTGCTGAAGAAATAACTACCATCTGCCATTCTGCAGAAAAAACATGTGATTAAAACGTACGCTAAAAACTCTAATAAAGATTGAACAAAGCTCTGAATTGTTAGTGCCATGTAACCACGAAGAAACTGATACGCGATTATTCGTTCACACAGCTGATGCTTCAAATCAAAACAAAAAATGAGTACTTTTTTGTACTGTAGACACATCTGTATCTGTAGTTGTAACTGCTTTAGTAATATTGAAAAGAATAAACCTTGACGAACTGTCATATGGCGTTGATAAGCACCTTCGATATTTGCCCATTCACACAATATATACAAACCTGGGTCCAAAGAAATTGAAAGGCATTCTCATATTGCAATCAATAACTGATTGTAACCAAATAAGTTTCATTTCTTGCAGGACGAAGTAAAAAAAACAAGTTGGGATACATAGCAAATGTTTAACGATATAACTAGCATATAAGGGTGTCTCTCCAGTGCATCTTCAAAATCTGTGGTTAAAGAACTGTTGCCTGGCATTGAAAGGTTTATCAGATCAATTTTTGATCGGACCAATGCATGTATAAAGGTAGATAATTGTCGCTCGTGCATGTATAAAAGTAGATAATTGTTGTCAAAATTTATTTGCGAACAAGGGAAGGCCGATTGACAACATACTGCCGGCATGCGCAGCACTTTCTCGACATATCTTTAGATCTGTATACCAAACAGGGTATGTTTGGGATCAACCTACTCTTCCACAAAAAGTTCTACCCTTGCCAGCCGATTGGGGATGGAAACAGCTAGAGAATGGTAGTTTTCAACCAGTCTGGAGTACATTTCCAGAAGCATCAAACATTTGCCTTGAGTTGATAAAGTGCGTTTTGTAGCAAGAAACTTGGATGTCGAGACTGCTGTAATTACAAAAGAGCAACATTGAATTGTACTTGACAATTAGTATGTTTTTGTTTATCATTACATAAGATATTAATCCAATGAAAGTTAAATAACATTTGGAACTAAGACAATGTGTGATATGGGACTAAGACAATGTGTGATATGGGCATAAAAAATTATACCTTTAATACGACGCCTTTTGAAAATATCTATGACTTACATGATCAGTTAAATAATAAATTTGGTCTGTAAAGTATACCTACGTTTTTTTTTATTTAAAATATTAATTTTAGTCAATATCATTTTTTTGGCAGTAGCGAATCTGGTCTGTGAAATTGCTTTTCTGGTCTGTAAAATAGAAAATCAGATCTGCAAAGTAGATTTGCAGGTAAAACCGAAATTTTCTTTTTAAAAATGGAAGTGCCTAAGCTTGCCAAAATGCTTACATCATTATGGTAAAATTTTCGTATTAATATGGCTAAATAATAAATTACCAAATATGGTCTGCAAAACAGACTTCTGGTGTCAAGAAAAGTAGGGTCTGAGATGAAATCGATTCTTATATACCAGGTGCACCTCCATACCAAATTTCAAAATGTGCACTATTTTGTCGCCATTCTGAAGGACTATAGGTATGGTTTTCTGGTTATCCTCATTGCCAATATCTAAGCCAATCATAATTTAATATAAAAACAAAGATATTTTTTGTATTGCTTTCGTGATGCCATGTTTTATTTTTTGGTTAATTATTTTATGAGTAATTTTTACCCGACAAACTTTGATGCGTTTGATCATGCGCCTTCTCTGATGTTTGTAATTTGGCATACAAAGATTAACTCCAATTTCAAAACTTAAAAATGTCATCAAAATTTATTTATAACGTGTGTCTTCCCTGGTACGAATAGGATTTTTTAGTAATAAGCATTTCTTTGTTTGTCCATAAATTTTTAGTATTTCTTTCATTCTGCAATAGTTTTTGCCTTTAGGATGCTCTTTTGCTATTGTTATTCAGACAACAAAGTCTTCTTTTCATCACATGGAATCTCAAGGCAATTTTAACGTAAGTTATTTGTTAATTTGCTTTTAAGCTATTGGCTTTATATATTCAATCGATTGATTATCTATGCTTTTTTGGTCAAAAACATATCTTTTCGAACGAGTGTTTAGGTACCGTTGAATGAATGGTTTATTTCGGTACATATGAGCTTAACAAAAATATGAGTACAGTTGAATGAATGGCTTATTTCTGTACATATAAGCTTACCAAAAATATGAGTACTGTTGAATGAATGGCTTATTTCGGTACATATGAGCTTACCAAAAATATGAGTACCGTTGAATGAATTATTTCTGTACATATGAGTTTACCAAAAATGTGAGTACCGTTGAATGAATGGTTTATTTCTGTACATATGAGCTTACCAAAAATATGAGTACCTTTGAATGAATGGCTTTTTTCGGTACATATGAAAGTCAATGATGCTTAAATTTTTTAAAAATTCTACTTTTCCAAACCTTTTATTTTTTAAATTTCAGCGACGGAGTCCTTTGAATTTTCCCGTTTGCGTATTTTTTCCCATAAGTATACTCTTTTTCTCAGCAACATTTTTTTTTAAATCATAAATTTTTCTTTTCTTTTTTTTTCATTGAAGTGAAGTTAGAAGACTATTAATATGGCCACCTTTCTAAAACTCGTTTTTCGGTACCGGCCCCTAATATAACCTTTTTTCTACGAAAATAAATTTTCTCAAAGTCAATCCATTAATTTGGAACTTTGTTTCACGTTAGAAGACCATATCTGACTATCTATACCTAATGGCCACCTATCTGATAGTATTTATAAAATATATATTTTCATGGATACCACCAAAGCTTAAAAAATTAAATTAACTATACAGTCTAATATGTTGAGAAGTTTCATTTATATTTACCTTAAGAATGTTTGTAAGAAATCGAAATCTTAGATATAAAAAAATAGAATTTTCTTAACGCCCGTATTATAAAATGTAACCAAACAATATAAACATCTATTTACATGACAAATTAGTATTTAGTTATTGATTTGATGAATTTCTGAAAATTTCGTATTTAAAGTTTCATTGAGAAATTTACTTATTACTTAATCAATACTATTACACAGCTTAATGTCCCGTACCAAGATTAAAATCAAAATTATTACATTAAATAGAACAGAACAAAACGTTAAGAGCAAATTACTATTTACAGTCAATGGCTAGATGTGTTGTTATTGTTTCTGCTAGAATATTAGTTAATCTACAATACGATATTTTGAATATATACAATATGTTGAAAAAAAATACTTATTGTAATGAAATTTTACTCGCCTTCAACCCATTAGCCCCATTTATGATATTTATCATAAAACCATCAATCAACTAAATAAGAATTTATCCTAGTATTCACTATAAATTAATGTTTTAAAAATGTTTCGAAATGGGAAAGGTTTTAAGCCATGAATTTCAGGAAGTTTTAATGTCATTAAAAATTTTTAAATTAGTTAATTTAAAATTAACCTGTTTAAAACATTGAATTATAGTATATTGGGTGTAATTATGGTGTGGCACGCAAAATTATAGCTAACGCATTAGTCTTATTAGTCTTTACTGGGTTGCATTTATATATTTTACAGGTATAAATAATGATGAAAGGCCTCTTTATATTTTGTTTGTTTGAACGCAAGTTTCTAAAAGCGTTAATGCACTACTCTTGATTTATTTTGTTTAAAGAGAATAACAATCATTTGTTTCTATCCTTCAAACTAAATTTTAATGAAATAACTTACAGTGGTGGTGAGGATAGCATGCCAGCCTAGCAAATTCCTCCTATGCCTTGCCAAGTTTCGGTTTCGACACCGGACACACTCAGCAGACATTTGCCATCTTCGCTGTCGCCTGCCTCTTACACGTCTCTGTCGGTCTAAATTTACCAATAACTATAATGATTGCCTTAACTAATAGAGCTTAATAGGGCTATTTCATGGATACTTTTAGAAAAAATATTGTATTTACAAATCTCAACATGTGTGATGGTGCTTGATTGCGTGGTGGATGCGTGTTGGTGACTGGTCGTGTTGTGATGGCTGGAAGCAGTGGTCATGGCTGGAAGTGGTGGTGCTGGCTGGAAGGAGGGGTGACTGGTCTCGTGATGTTGCCTGGAAGCGGTGGTGAGTGGAGGCAGCTGGAAGTAGTGGTGTGATGGTCAAATTATCATTTAGAGCAATGACCACTTCAAAAAAAATATCATCATTTTATTTCTTTAATGATAGTAAAGTTTAATTAGTAAGTTTCACGGATGGCAATTTAATTTTCATTTTCAAAGATTTATTTTATTGCCTAACTTAAAACCGCCGGAAAAATAAATTTCATTAAGATAATTTTTTTGTGAAATTTCCACACCACCCAAGAGGTATTCACATGGCGCAATTTTTGATTATCCTAGAGTGTCCCCAACAGGTCTAATCTCCAGCCTCTGAGCTTTAGTTTCTTGCAGTTCTACTAGAGAAACTCAAGCAGTGGGTGCTTTTAGTAGGACTGCGAGTAACTCAAACAGTGGATGTTCTTTAGTAGGATTGCAATAAAATCAAGCAGTTCGTGGTCATTACTAGAACTGCGATAACCTTTAGTCTTTATGGTGAGCATACCTGTCATCCTCAAATGTAGGTAGTATACCAGTTTCCCTGGATTCAAGCAGCATTCGTAAATCAAGTTTTTCTTGTTTTAGTGCACTTAGTTGAGTATTAATTTCTTTGAGTTTTATGTCCTTTACCTCTATTTCACTACAAATTTCAGTATTACATTTACTTTTGTGATATTTTAACAATTTTTGTATTCTGGTTTTTTCCTGAACTTTTGAGTAATTTTTTCAGTCAAGTTAATATATTTTGCATGTATGGTTTTAATTTGGTAATCTTTTGCATCCAATTCCATCGCTGCCTGTCTCAATTGCTGTTTATCATGAAGCACCAATGTGTCGCGTCTTTTTTGCTGTTTATCATGAAGCACCAATGTGTCGCGTCTTTTTTGCTGTTTATCATGAAGCACCAATGTGTCGCGTCTTT
>JAUZNK010003395.1:0-10936 GCA_035046665.1 Euphysa ruthae | reverse complement strand
AGTAGTGACCAGTGTCTGGCTCTTTGTCAATTTAATTTTGGTCCTGTCTTCATAAAATAATTTTTAATTATTGCATATTAAAGATTGGTAAAAGTCTAAATTATTTTTAGATTTTGGAAAGTGAGTAGGGACGCAGCATTGGGACTAACTACAAGTTAGAGTGCAGTGGGTTAATGAAGTTTTGAATACCACAGTCAGTTTTGAACTAAATGAAGAGAGGAAAACAGAAAATGATGAAGAGACACCAGCTACGTCTGAATATGATAGTAACTCTTCGTTATCTGAAAATTAATCAATGGCGTGACAGTGAATTATGTCAAATTATGTCGATATATATGAAAGGGAGGGCTTAATAAAATGCGAGAAGGGAACTTTTTTCAACAGTTTTAATAGGAGAATAGATCCCTTACATTAAAAAAGGAAACAAATTAAGAGGTGAAAAGTTCACTATGGTGAATATTTTGCTTTTAAGAAAATCGGGGATGCCTTCCAATATGATGTCACAACTTATTTATAAACCAAATTTGTTTAAAAAAAATATTGGAAAACAGTTATTACCACCTCTAAGTTATTTTTAAACTGCCGATACCCCTAATTTTTATATGACCTGGGACAAATACTCCAAAAGTTATCCTCTTTTATTTACACCAAATGTTCATGGAGTAATTAAGGGTTTATCTTGAAAATGACTGTGTTGTCCCTTCTTTACAAGTTTATCGGATTTGCTGCTGGTCATGAGCAAATTCGACTATATTTTGATTGATGCTGGAGCAATAAACTCTTTTAATTGATGTTAATGCTATGTCACTATCAATTCATTCACTGTAAATTCGTGTCATAACACCCCAGAAATTTTCGCCGGATTATTTTTCTCTATTTCTCCTTTTTTTTTGCTATAAAACTTCCAGTTCGCCACGGAATGTAACAATCATCATTTAACCATGCATAAATATATTTAATTGTTTACTTGAGATTATCTACCATCGATTAATATGAACATAAAGGGGTCTTCGAAAGAAAATTGGGTTGGTTGTGTGACGGTTGCTGTTATAATGGGTAAAAGTACATGCTTTTGTCTATTTACTTAATTATCCCTTATTGTGTCAAGTGTTGAGGGAGGTACAACTTACGAGTTAACTAAGAATTTCTAGTTATTAAACTCCATATTTTAAAATACTCTCCCAAACCTATTTGTAGTATTGGTTCTAATAGCTAGTGCGTCTACAAAAATGTGAAATAATTTAAGAGGGGTTGTAATAATTGGAAATCGGTGGCATTTTCATGAAAACAGCTCAAAATACAGCTGACCATTGTTTATCTGAATCCATACTGGGGGAAAGGGTAGTAATCGGAATTCGCCGCCCCTAAGAACTTTCTTGGAGTCTTGTAGCACATGCTTTTTAGCTTCTGACCTACTTTGATGTGGTGATGTTGCTTGGGTAGTGTGTTACAGTGGTGAAATTCATGGCCTCAGAGTAGTAGTACAGCGATAATAGAAACTAACAAACTTACCAGTTATACTGTTTCAATAATTTCAAGAATTAATGGGCTACGGATTTATCTTTTCTGCACCCTCACAAGATTTATGAGGGAAAGCAGCGTAGGACCGCTAATTTCTAATCGTATATTTATGAACTTCCACTTTGTCAATAATCTTGAAATTTTGCACCAAATATATTTTTATAAAAACAAATTTTAATTTCAAACTTCATCGGGAACCCAATTAAATAACGCATTTTAAGAAGTTTTCACGCGATTTTCCTCAAAAAGTTATTAACAGCAATAATTAAATGAAAAGTTTGTAGAAGAATATTGTTGCACTTATCTAAAAGAATTTGTTTTAATATTTTTTAGAAAAAAGATTAAAGAAAAAGGATTAAAAAAAAATCGCGGTGCCTTATATACGACTGCAAAATACGTCTAATTGAACTCTTCATAAATAGGTGTAAAAGACTTCTATTATGGTCTAAAAGGCGAATTCAAGCGACGGTTTGAAGACGGTTTTTCTCTATATGTTACATAGATTTAATTCAAAAAATTTAAAGTTTTTTAGACATTTTGTGGAGACGCATTTTAGTCATTTTACAAATATTAAAATGTGTCTCGAAAAGACGTCTAATAAAATTTTATTTTCGACCATCTGAAGTTGTTTTGGGGAGGGGAAACAAAATATGAGTAAAAATAGGCACAATTTTTGCCACGAATTTAAGCATGAATTTTGTTTTAAATTTTCTGCAGAGTCAGCAAAAAAAACTTGCCTTGCTATAGAGAATTTTTCACATTACTGCCAAATGAGCTCCATCTACAAAAAAAACTCAAGGATATTTAAGAGAGTTTTATATCTTTATTTAATTCATATTCATTGATCCTTTAAATCAATACTCAATGAGTTTGTTGTTAGTATTTAAACTTACAAAAACCACCTATTAATATTTGATCATTTGCAGAATTTACCAGTCATTATTAGAAATTTTTTTTTGTCCGTGCAATTTTATAATATACTTA
The DNA here is from genome assembly GCA_035046665.1 of Euphysa ruthae. Lineage (NCBI taxonomy): Eukaryota > Metazoa > Cnidaria > Hydrozoa > Anthoathecata > Corymorphidae > Euphysa > Euphysa ruthae. The sequence goes on along the minus strand of JAUZNK010003395.1, from coordinate 8,431 downwards.
CAAAGTCTTTCTCTTTTAGGTCCATTCCAATTGTTGGTATAAATTTATCTGTGAAAACTCCATCTACATATTGTACCACAAACGAAGTTTTTCCTAAATAAATGAATAGGTTTTCTCAAAATTTTATGATTAATGTTCATCTTACCTTGCAGTCACACACACACTCAGTCTTTCTATTTTTTTAATATACTTAATTTGTATTAATAATGAATGTGTAACAAAACTTCACTGTATTTAATTTCATAGACATTAACCATCTGATTTTAATATAAACTGATATACAAATATATAGTCTTAGACCTTGGAACCGCTATTTAACGTCATTAACGTCACTAAACCATGAAATAAAATGGCTTCATGAGAGTATATTGAGAACCACTTATAACTTAAGTTCAATTTAAAAATTAGCAAAATTTAGTCAGAAAAATATTTATGCTATCTTTGACAAAAAAATTGAGAAACTTGCTTTACGGAATATGAATACTCCAAAAAAAGTTTAAGTTCCTAACAATGTGTTAAATAATAACGATAGGAAGCTCCACGATTATGTAAACAATAAAATTTTTGATTTTATATGCTTTAAACAAAAGCAGAAATCATGTATCCATAAGCTACCGCCTTTCAGTGTTTCTATTGTTGCAGACACTCTTCCGAAAACACCGAAAATTTTTTCATCTCCACCTCTTCATACATAAAAATTTTCCACAGCCCTATCGGTCCGAGCTCGTTAAACAACAACTTGTAAAAAAAAATTTATTCAGCTCTTTTTAACCCAGTTACACTATAAAAACTTGTTTGATGGCTTAATTATAACAGGGCTTTATTAGAACAGAGTATAGTTATAACAGGGCATAATTAATTAAAGTAGGGTAAAATCTTTAATAGAATTTTGAAATAAGTAAAGTTTGCAGCTATTAATCGAAATCGTTAAGAGGTCTTTTGCTAGATATCTAAAAATTCATATTATTTCCCATCTCTATCCAATGATATTTTAGATCGTAACCACCTCACCCGTACAATTCATAGAAATCTTCCAAAACTGAATATAATCATATATCCTTCTAAGATTTTAATTACAGCAAAATGTTTTCTTTTTTTCCTTTAACTCTCTTTAAAGTTTGCCAACTGCATCTTTCCTAAAATTGAAATTGGCATTTATTTTAGCGGAATTTATAGGTAGCATTGTAACGTTTCTGAAATGGTAGCTTAAGCTCATGGAAGACGTGTTATAATAATTTAATTAATAATTTAAGCTATACTTAATGGCGTTTATGATATTTTAAACCACATATATACAAAACATTTTTTGAAATTTTAAATCTAGTTCAAGTGTCTGATCGTAGGTAAGGTTTGACAAAAATTAAAATTCGTACCAACTCCAGAATCTCCAAGTGTTAATATCTTAACGATAGCATCAGGGCGATAGTCGAAAACCCCGCCGCGTCCAGGATTTATGTCAAGTGTCATTTGCTCAAACACAGTACACCAGTAAACCTACATCACTAAAAAAATAAAAATATTTTATCGGCTAGAATCTTTTGTTTTGCTTAACAGATTCGAAAATAATTTCATTTTTAAAAAATTTGTGCAAAGCTTTGCTATTGTAAAGTCAATCAAAGGGTCATACATGGGTATGGTCTTGTACTTGGAGTATTAAGGAGATATAATTTTATACAAAACGATTTTTTTCTTCAAAGATGTTTTATTAAATCATTCGGCGTCATTTTTTTACTTTAAGCTGGGTTTATTTACATTCGATGATTTATTTCTTAACGATTCATATCTGACAGTTAAAAATATTTTGCAATGCGTCACTTTTTTGGCATAAAGATCATGTATGTGATGTTTTTTTAGAATACCAAAAATAATAACACTTTACATAAAACGTTTAATCAAAAACAAAGGAAAGTTATTTTTTAGTTCAACCTGATTCTGAGCTGATGACACATGTTTGATGACAAACAGGCACTTGCAGAACTTTTATCAGCAAAGAAAAGAGTAGCTATCGTTATAATAAAACTAATAAGCAGTTTTTTTTAAAATATATTTAAAATTTTGCGTCCAAGAACTTTATGTAATGAGAGAAAAAGTTCTTTTTGAAGCGTATGAAGTATAACTAATGCAATAATCATTTTTAGATTTTTTTAATGTCCCTTAACTACTTTTTTACTGCTCCTTCATCACGTTTTACACGTCCATTTTAACCACGTTTTTAAGCAATTTATTGTTGAAAGAAGTCTTTTTGGCGTTCATGATGTAGTTGAGTTAACTAGCAGTTGTTGGAAAAAATTTAAATCATATTTTTCTTGATATTATTTATCTCTTTAATTTGCTTACAAAAAGCGTTAAAATAATTAAAGTGTTCAATATCTTTAAAAGTTGTTGCAAAAATCTTCTGTTTCTATATTTTGGATATCGAATACCGTTTTCATGAGTGATGTTTACGAATTCTACCTCGTCTTGAATTGATAAATACAGTTTTTATTTTTGAAAAATTTTAAAGCGAACTTAAATTATTTTAGCAGAAACTAATATTAAATCGGTAAACAATAATTAAGAAACATGCCATGTAATAAATATTTATTCTGGCAACGTTCCTGGAGACAACCTGCTACCGTCTTCAGGCAAAGTACAAATAAATTTCTAGAGTTTATATAGTTTTTTAGTAGGAAGAGTATTTATTGTGAATGGACAGTCATTAAATTTTTTGCAATCAATAATAATTTATTTATTGCGAAATATAATTGACAGCGATTAAATGTTAGAGAAATCGCAATAGTCATTTTTGCGGAGTATAATGGAAAACAATTTACCCAATTGTGGTGTGGACTTTAAAGAAGTCTGGTTTTTTGTGGATAAGAGGATACTAGGAAGGTTATTGATATTGATATTGTCGGGTTCATTAAACGAGTGAATAGATTGTTTGATTTTGCATGAAATTAGGCGTGATTTAGTGCTTGTTTTGATTTTTTACCCTAGTCGAATTTGTCGTTTTTTTTCCAGCAGTGTTGAGAGATTTCCTTATTCTGATCAGCATTATTTACGGCGCGTAGAAGTTCTTTGTTTTCATTAATAATTTTACGTTTAGATTAAACCAATCATATGTGCTCTATAAACTATTATATACTGAAGTAAAATCTTTACCAGAACTATGTTGTATTTTTCGTTGAGATCAAGAGGTTCTTTTGGATGCAAGAGTAGTTTACGAAGAGTGTGATAGGAGTGGAAGGTAGTTCAGATATTTTGCTGACTTAGTTGACGTAGTTAAGTTTCGCTGAGTGTTATGATATAGAGGTTTATAGAAAATAAATGATTTGTTTTGTTTTTTACTTAGACAAAATTTCTGGCATAAAGTTCTTTTCGTGTGCAAAAGAATTATTTGGATAGTTGTTAGCGGTTAGTTTGGTATTAAGATGTTTTATGTTCGTTTTCAAGGTCTTTCGGATCAGTGGTTATGTCTTTGGCATGTTTAAATATGGAATTAACTACGCTTATTTTAATATATTTTAATTTATTTGAATTGAAATTTAGATACTGGTTAGTGTACGTTTACCTACGGTAGACATTGACAGAAACAGACTTTTTATCGTGGCGAGTAACAAATTAGCCGAGGAAGGCGATCGAGTTATTAGATTAATTTTTAATATTAAATTTTATATTATTATTGAGCTTGTTTAGTAAATAGAAAAATTATGCTAGTAATACCAGTGGTAGTTCTTTTAATAATGGCAAACAAGTCGTCAAAAAAACTTTTCCAAACTTTAGGTGGGTGTAAAGTAGCAAGAAGAGCAAGTGATTCGTATTCGCATGTATTCATATTCATCAGCAATAGAAGAAGTAGGACCACCCATAGGAACACCGTCGGTTTGACTGAAGAATTTTCTATCAAATTTAAACTTTACGAATTTAGGAATCATACCGTATCAAGCATAATTTCAGGAGATATTGGTGTTTTGTCTTGCAGGGAAGTGTCGTTTTCAAGGAAATTCTTTAAAGATAACTAGCGTGGCATTGGTTGGAAATTTAGTATAGAGTGAGGTGACATTGTATGAGCAAAACTCATTGCGTAATGCAACGCTATCTCACCTTGCTTGAGTCGTTTGGTTTAGCGAATTTTATAGGCGCAAATAGGCGTTCTTAAAATTCAAAGACCCGCAACGTGGGCACTTCTGGAAATATCGTTTCCGAAATTTGTTGGTTTCCGGCGTTAAATATACAAACTCACTCACTTACTATAAAATAAATTAAAACAATGCAATGGAAAATTTCATTCAATTTTATTTAAGCTTCTATTATTTAAAATTGAATTTTTAGCAAATAAGGACATTGAGAATCAAGCATAATTTCTCGGCTATTCTGCATGCACATGAGATTTTTCTATGGTTCTATGGTTTCACCACTCCAAGTCTAAGACTATTTTCATATGCCATCATCACTACAGGTTTAAAAGAATTTCCATATGTGATCTCCACTCTAGGTATAACACAATCCCAATATGTGATACCATTTAAATGTCTCTTGTTTAAAAAGAAGTAATTTAAAAATACGACGAAGTTTGGTGTAGAAATTTATTGTAATGATGTAGCTTGGAAAAATAAAAAAAAAAAAATAAATAAATCTGAGGGGATTTATTTCCTAAAATAGCAAAATTACAATTGTGATTTTTTCCCCTTTGGCCTTTTTCGTCCATTTTTTTTCCCAATACACGTCTGTAATCCAAGCACTCTCTTTATCTTGAAAAATCAGAAGTTTTCAAAAAATCGCAATATTATATCAATCAACGAGTAAAATGAATTTACGAACACACAAGGCATTTAAATTTTCGCAGCAACACAAAATATATCAACATACCTCTATCGTTCCGCTCATAACAATATATAAACAATAAACAAAGGTTTGGACCTTGCAAAAGGCCGTTTTTATGTTATCGAAATGAGCTGAACGTGTTTCAACTTTCAATCAAATCAAGCGACCATTCATGCATTTGATTTTCTAACGATATATTATATCAACATCAAGCGTTATTTTCTTTTAGGGTAGCCAAATCTTACTTTTTCAAAAGTCCAAACGCGCAATGTAAGAAATGAATTAACGAACGACCATTTAGAAATTTATCACCTATACATTTTTATCTGTTAAAACACACTTATCAAGGCAGATAGGAAAGGATTAGTAAAACTAAGTAAATAAAAAAAAAAATGATTAAAAATTAAATTACGTGAAAATTTTTAATTATATTGATATAAATATACACATAACAGTATTTTTAAAGTAAATAAAAAATTAAAATTTCTATTCACAATACAACATTTTACTAAATATTGTTCCGCAAATTATCATTGTTCGAGTATTTCAATCAGCTGTTTATACAGTGGAACTTTATTAAACCCCCAAACCCTTGAATGGAAAATATTCAAAACATCCAAAACACAATGCAGAACATGATTGGCAGTTTTTTGAAATAAAGTAAATCAAGTAAATATCAAGATTGCATGTAAATCAGAGTTTTTTTACATCACTTTATAGAAATCCCCAATTTTCTGTTGGAAGTACAGCTTTTTCTTGCTAGGCTTGGAAAATGTTTTACAGCGGCAATCGCCATTTAAGGTAGATTTCCATTTACACAAAATTTTTGTTTTACTCTTCATTATCTCTTTAACATTAATCTAATACCATGAAAAAAAAAAACAAAACAAAAACTATTATTTAAAAAAAGTGTTTAGAACGCTTATTTTGTATGGATCAGTGTAAATTACGGTAATTTACTGTTAGTCCCCACTATTTAACTCCCATTATTTAACTCTGTCAAGTTAAATATCCGGTAATTAAGGAAGTGTCCTGTTTTTACAACAAAGGGGAGCTTACATTGGTGAATGGAAGCGGAGGCTGAAAAACGGGAGCAACTTGTTTTTGTTTGACAGAGTAGTACAGGATATAGTAACATTTATGCCACTTGTTTAGAATTTGTATAGAAAAATGTTTCTATGAAATATCGTCAGTATCTCTTTTTTATCTTAGATTCTTTTTTATATTATATTTTTCACAAAAATAATGTGTGTGTGTGTGTGCGTGGGGTGGGCGGAGGGACTAACAGGAAGGTGTAAAAATTACTCCCTTAGAATGCGCTCAATAGGTTTAGTTTATTAACTGAGTTAAACATCAGTGTGCATAAACCTCTTAAATGTATGTTAAGTACACTTTGCATGTTTGAAAATATTTTGCAATGTAATTTTATACAAGTAGTGTGTGCTCTTTTGATAATTACAAGTTGTAGGAGAAAATAAAAATTGTGAAACCCCCTATTATGGCTATATTAAGCTGTTTTCTAACGTGCGCGAAGCATTATTTATGTTATTAACTCCATGACATAAGCTAGCAATTCGTGTATATTATAAAATTAAGATATTTTATATAGTATTCCCATTATTTCTTATCGATACGCTCATAATTATCTTTTTTTAGAACATAAACAACAAAATACCCTGGTTAATCAACTTAGTTTTTTATTGAGGTATCTTGTAGCATACTAAAATAGTCATTTTATTTCACAAAAATTATACATCGAGAAGGTAGCTGAATATTATAATAAAATTCATTTTTGTTTATCATTTATAAGCAATTCTTTTTTAAACAAAATTTAAATTTTGGTTTTATCGTAATTAGCAATAATGTGCAAAATATAGCAAAACTTACTTACCGCTTATTTTACTTTCATCTCGCCTCACCATTAAATATTGATTTAGACAGATAAAATTGTGATGTTTGTTTGTGTACGTTAAGATATTTTCAATGTAATGAAGAGATAACATTTTAATCTAGAGCTTTATTTAATACTCGATATTGTAAAACGAAATCAGCCTTTACCCTCTTTAACAGAAATCTTTGAACATTTAATTAAGTAACTAATATTCCACCTTTAATTTTCTAACGATGTAATAAATTTAGTTCTTGGCGCTGTTTAGCGTTATTTATGTTTGCCATAAAATATGATTAAATTTAAAAATTTATTTAACTTATTTTAAGAAATTAAAATTAACTAATTAAATTAAGTAAAAGAAGTAAACAAAATAAGATAGATAAATAAACATTCTTACAAGATGTATATTTTCTTAAAGTTTATACCATTTATAAATTGCAACATTAGTTTATGAAATACTTTTAACTCCTTGACGTAAATAACAGTACATTCAAATATAGCTGTATGTCGTAATAGCATACAAAGGTTTTCTATGTATAAAAGAAGCTTAACAAGATTATGATCTGAAAGATTCGTTAGCAAATTAGTTTATTTTTCCAGCTCTTCCGTGTAGAAAACTGTTTCTTTTCTCAACTGATTTACAGTGCTCATAACTGATCACCCTTAATTTCTCCTTTCCAGGGGCATGTTGACAAAGAATCAATTTGTGCGGTAAATCTTCTTTTTACCTCCACAGTTGTTCTGTGAAATGCCATCTTCTCGCTTTTAATATTTATGACTTATTTACTCTTTGTTGCACATGGACTTTACAATTTCAAAGTCAAGCAATAATAAAAGTTAAATATTTACACCCATCCTCAATAATATCATGATGTATAATATGCCTCAATATTAATATAAACTCAAAATGTTAAAATAGATGCACAAAACGTAATCATTGAACATATGTTTTGCATAAATTACAATCCAACACTATATGTTTTCTTAAAAAAATTGTCAAAATTTTACACTTATACAGGTACTATATTCAAATTCAAATCAATGGACCAACATGGCCCAAACAGTTATATCCTGATAGGACAGTCCTGGCTATTGGTTTATAGAAATCGGTAATAACCAAACGAATTTGAAAGCCCATGTTAAAGCTTGAAAATATTAATTGCTTAAGTTTTTTTTGATGGATTGATACCGATCCGTCTTTTTATAACAACATGCTATCATCGTTATAGACTGATCGTAATGCTCTTTCGTGGATCCTGTTCATTTTGTAGTTTATCTTTCTGCTGTGAAACATCTATATTAAATAAAAAATAAATTTATATAAAATATATATATATATATATATATATATATATTTTTAAAATATCAAGCTGCAATTGAAAAAAAGCGCTATCAAGTTGATTTGAAGTTTCTCACTTCGTCGTAAAGCTTCTTATTTGTCGTTTTTTCAAATAAAGCTAAAGATGGCTTTTAGCATTCCAGCGTGAATCAACTCACTTCTTCTGACGGTAACAAACGACCAGCTTTCAGTTCCATACAACAAAACAGTCTAAACCGCTTATCTGAAGAATTGTATATAGTGGGCCACGTATTGGAGGTTTCACAGAGCCCGTGCGATTTTCGAGAAGAAAAAATTTTAAAAATTGTTTCTTATACAAAATTTCTCGAGGATTTCGAAAAAGTTGTCGGAAAATTTGTATCCCAAATATTTTTAGAGTTATGACGTCATTTATG
>JAUZNK010003394.1:0-10936 GCA_035046665.1 Euphysa ruthae | reverse complement strand
ATATACACTCACATACACACACATAACTACATACGCATACACACATACACATAACACATACATAATACACACACATAACACAAACACACATACCACACATATAAACGCATATATAACAAACACACAGAAAAAACATAAAACACACGCATAACAGAGACACAAAACACACACAAATAACACAAACACAAAATATATATAACACACACACAAATATCACACATATAACACACATATAACACACACATAACATACACATAACACACACATTACAAACACATAATACACACACATAACACACACACACAAAATTCACACACACGTAACACACACTCAAAACGTACACACACATAACACACACAAACACACATTCATGCAACCTAACGTGCACACACGCACGAGCACACACACACAAAATCACACACACATACTTACATACGCACACACAAACGCATGCATGCACATACGCACACACACACATACATACATGCATACATACATGTAGATTTTGTATAACCATTTAATTCAGTGTTATATATAAAAAAGGTATTAAAAACACAATTTTTTAATATTGCAGTTATTCAATATATTTCTTATCTTTTTCAGGCATAATGTACAGGATTGGCCAAAATTCTGGCTTATATAGTAAATAAATCCTTTGGCAAAAATAAAAATTGAATTGAATAAGAAAACTTGCTATGTATAAATTTTCAAAAAATTTAAAATAATTAGCATCTAAAATCAGTTACGATTACAGTTTCAGTTACAATTACAAAAAGATCAGTGAAAATTTACATGTTAACATATCGTTGTTGCTAAACAACATAGTAACAATAACAAAAAAACATAAATTTAAAAATTACCCTATAAAACTAATTTAACAAAACATTTAAAGTTATGGCAATACGTTTATAAGAAAAGCACTATTTCCCGTTGAGCACTATTTCCCCATGAGCACTATTTCCCCCTGAGCACTATTTCCTCATTATAAAAAAAAATAATAATAAAGAAAACCTTTAACTTATCCATTTACGTACTATTGAAATTATTTAAGTATTTAACCGAGTAAGTATGTATACTGCCAAGGATATCAAACTATGGTGGATAACCAAGAAAGAACTGTGGTCAAACAACAAAACATGATGTAAGCAATCTCCTTTAATACAATTAAGTAATGCAATAGGTTTAACCTTGGCGTGTTAAACCTATTACTTACCTAAACACAAACCTTGTGGACAAATAATACATGCTAAAGGTAAAGAAGACAAAATTACCAATAATCAAATGTCATATCGCGTTAATTAATTCCATGGGGAACAAAGAATTAAGCTTATACTGCCAAAACGACTCTCGTCTATGCAAATTAGTGAAGTCCTCTACTTGGTCTATAAGAATAAATTCCCAATCCTTCGTATTTTTATGGTCTGTTTGACTAAAATGATCATTGACAGACATTTGTGAAAGTTTTCTTAAGACTATGCTTCTATAACTGGCTGAATAATTGTTAAATCTAAGCCAATAAGCCAAGATTTAGTACATGTACTACCGACATATTGTTTTTTGCAGGTTTTGCATTGTACTAAATATACTACATTGGAAGAATTGCACTTAAGAATTCCACCCCAAACTTTATAGGTAACTTTACCCTCTTTATCGTTAAAGGAAATAAGTGCCACAATAACCTAAGTCGTCTCCCAAAGATTTCTAATTCTTAGAAGAGAAACTTTGGTTTTTGATAAATTTCTACAGAAAGATTAATCACATTTTTACTAACAAATATTCCACAATATAAACAACATAAGATAACATAATATATATTATAATATAATATAATATAAAATGTTTTATTGTTATTATAGTTAATTTTTGCAGTAGCAATCTAGGTTTCATTTGAAATATCGACTGGATTATTGCCTTAATTAAAATCTATATCATCGTTGTTGTTGCTAATGTCATCAATATTATTCCTACTAAGACTAGTTAGTATGAAGAGATTATAAATAATTGTAAAATGATATATATATATATATATGTATATATATATATATATATAATATATATATAATATGTTATATATATTATATATATATAATATATATGTTCAAATTTTGGCCAACCTTGTACATTATGCTTGAAGAAGATATGAAAGAAACAAAAAAGATATATCATACATATACATACAGATATTTATAATTATAGATGTGGTAGGTTTTCATATGCTCAGAAATTTGAAAAAAATTGTTGTACCGATATAAAGCACTTTTTAAACACTGAAAGCTTAACTAGATGTTTTCCAAACATGAAAAACTGTATGCAATGATACATGCAATGTTATCCAAAAAACTCAGGAAAAAAAATTTAAAAAGTGGTTTTAATACAAATGAAAACTGTCTATTTATTTCTTTTATCTATATTTTTCCCTTCAGTAGCAATTAGAAAAAATCTGTACATAATTTTAGCTAAAAAGGAATACAAACTGTCTATTTAACTTTTTGATTGAAAGCTTCCCCTTCAATAGCAATTAGTAACAAATCTGTGCATTTTATATAAGAGATTAAACTTAGGAATAAATATTATCTGGGGGAGGATGGGGGGGGGGGTTAATTACAAAAACAATAGAAAAATAGTCAAAAATAAAATAAGAAAAAACAAACATATATTTTTCCAAGAACACTTGTTTAAAATATTTAAAATAAAAAAAAAATATATGCAATGAACATTCAATAAAAATGAAATAATTCCTTCATTAAAAGGATTTTGTATCTGAGTTAAAAATTTAAAAGTCAAGTAAAAAAAAAATGAAAATTTAAAAACATTTACCTGAGAAAATAAAATTTTGATCTCTTTTGTTAAATAAAAAAGTAATAGACAAAACACCTAAAATTACATTATTTGGTTCCCAGCACTGAAAAATAAGGGTTTTTAATGAGTGATTATAGGTCAAAATATCACCATAAAATTGTTATCAAGAAAAATTCAAAAGTATAGTTTTTAGGCTAGAAATTATTTGGGTAATTTTTTAAAATTTTGCTTACAGCAATTTGCCTCTGTTCAAACTTTTCAAGGTGTTTTTCTTTTTCTTTCAGTTCTTTTTCCAAATCGTCTCTAAGCATTGATTCTCGAAGTGTTTCCTAAGCAAAAGCAAAAGTATAAGAACGAAAACTTTACTGCGAATGGGCTTCTAGCAACTCCTTTAGAAGTCAAAATCAAACTTAGATGGCCGATTTAACGGCCTGTACTTAGTAAAATACTTTGGCTAAATATTTTTTGTTTAAAATTCTAATGTAAAAATTATTTGACAATCTAAAGGCTTAAAAAGAAAAAATAAAATGTAACATGTTGAAAATTCATCTGTTTAAGAAATTCTGCAATTCAAAATTTCATATCTTACTCACTGTCATATTCAAATAAACTATAATTTCATTTGCAAGTACAAAATTTATGAATGGTTTGAAATGATGCAGAAATCATGAGATAAAATAACAAAATTTAACCTTGTGTTTTTGCTTTTGTTTTTCATCTTGAATTTGAGATTCCATTTCATCATATATACGTTTAATTTCTTTTGAATGATGGACTGATTTCCTATAACAATGAAGCTCATGCTAAAGCAGATTACATTAGAGTTATATCTTATTGATTGATTGTTAAATTATCTTTTTATTGAATTGAAAAATGAAATTTGTCATTAGTTTGATGTCACGATTTTAGAAAAACATTGACAGCTATGGCTAAAAAAAATAAAATTAGAAAATTGGTCTCCTTCTTTTAAAAGACTAAATACTGAACAAATAAAGGAATTGCATACTTTTCTAGAACATCTTCCAAGTGTTTAGTTTCTTGTTTTGCATTTTTTATTTCACCATAAACTTTAGTTATAAATGTTTCAAACATCTTGGTAGTTCCAATATCTCCTGTACTTGATACAGATGCCCATAAATTTAACATTTGATTCTTTGAAAGAGCCCTGGAATTATGGAAAAAGAAGAAGAAAGTAATAGAGAAATATGATATTTTTTAATAACACTGCAAAAACTTATCAAAGATAATTTTGATGGTCAAATGAAAGAAACGTCAAAAATACTTCTCAAATCCAACTGAGAATTTTATTCACAGCTTCGCAGCTTAAAACAAAACTATTAGAAATCCTTATGTATATATGGTGCTGCTGATACATATTGGAAATATCAGCTCAAAAATAAAGTAACAATGAAACGATTGGTTCTTTTTTATCATGCTATACCAAAATCATAAGCTCCCACAGAGTAAAACAAATACAAAAAAAAATCAACACCTACTTGAAACAACCTCTCTTTTTAACTACCATAAGCAATATATTTTACTGTGTACTTATGAGGTGAAATTAAATTGAAAGTGAAAGTGAAAGCAAACCAAATTAAATGTTTGTTTATATACAAGCCATTATCAAATTTACAAAATTATAAAATTTTGAAAACAACCATGCTATTAAAATTCCAAAAAATATCTAAGTCAGAAAATTTGAGCTCTATAGAGACTTAAAAAATCTGGAATGAAAATAGAGAAAATTTGTTGAAAAATGGGACAAAGTTTAAAAAAAAAAAATTAAAAACCTCAATAAAACCTATCCATTTTTCTGCATTTATGAACATTTAACGTACCCTCCAATATCATTTTCCAAATTATTCAAAACATCATCAATACCGCCCTCTTCATATCGTACACTCATCTGTCGTTGGACAAATTTCTTTTCTGAGCCACTACTTACACCACTAATAGATCTCTGTAATGGAGAAGGAGCCTTATTCAAACTGTCACCTCGACTATCTGAGAAGTATATATCATCAATAGAAGAATCAGTGTTTTCATCTTCCATGCTCACAGGATCTCCGAACATTTTACTGAAACCTTGTATAAACTCCTCAAAAGATATAAAACCATTATCATCATCGTCTAGTTGTAAAAAAATATCTGAAATTTGTTGACTTGTTAAACCGAGTTCTGAAGTTAATGCTTTTAAATCATGATGAGTTACATATCCTTTGTTGTCTTGATCACACAGTTTAAAAATTTCGCTGACTTTGTTATAACTATCCGTTTCAATTATAGAATCTATAGTACTTTGATATTCAGGGTCTTGTTTTATACCTAGAAAGCAACCAAAACCATTAGTAAATTCACGTATTGTTAAATATCCATTTCTTTTAGTATCTAATTCTTTAAATGCTGATGTAACTAGATCTTCAGGTAGATTAAGCTCTTGAGAAAGTGTAATTAAATCTTCACAAGTGACATAGTTTTTTTTATCATAATCGCATTGGTGAAACAATATTTTTGCTTGCTCTTGTAAAAGTTGCTCAATTTCTGATTCCTCAAAACCAGTTATATCCATTCCAAATGTGCTAAACAACAATAATAATATTATATATATATATATATAATATATGAATTCTTTGTTTAAACTGAACTGTATTTGTAAATTAATGTGTATTCTTGGTGTAAAAAGTATTTATTGATGTTTCAATTTATTTTTAATGTTTATATCCAAAAATCATGGCTTGATAACACAATTCAACCTCAAAACCAATCAAAATTTTCCAAAACATAACAAACTTTGAAATACTTCTTAAAAAATCTTGCATTTTAAGCTCTTTCAAATGAAACCAATGATATTTTTATATTGTTTATTCTTTTCATAAGCAAACAGCACAAAAGTCTGACTTTGTACATTTTTTTCATTGCAGCAAACAGTTTTAAATATAAAGATAATTTGGATAGCTAAAATTTTAATAATTTGTTACATCTTAAACACAAACTTCTATTATTATTTAGATATTATACCTTTTATTAAAAAAGTTAGAATAGAATATTTATTTCATAGAAATTTTTAAACAATTTTTAAATGCATATTAATAATAATAATTCAACAAAAACTTTAATATAAACAATATACAGATTAAATTAAATTATTCAATATTGTTCTTTAATAAAATTTTTATGTTGGTTTCATTAGTTGAAGAGCAGCTTTTCTATCGAGAAAAAAAATATTATAATTATATTAAAGGGGAGCTGTGACTGGATTTTATTTTTAAACTATTTCTCTGTTTGATCTTTAAAGTTGTTGTAAAACAATATCATATCTCTAATCAATATTTTAGATAGGCTATTATATTCAAATAAAATGGAGAAAAATACTTTTGATTAGGAGGTATAACAATGCGTAACAATGTGTCGTAACAATATGTCAAGTCAACATCAAGCAATCAGTATCGATACTAAATACGCTGTGAAAAAAAAAATGGTTAAAATAAACCTTAATTTTATATTTTAACAAAAAAAAAGTATTTAACCGTTTGAATAAAAGTTAGGCTTTGAACTTTGAAACCTGAAATTTCAGGATCGTTGAAAAAAGTAACAAACAGTATTTTTTGGCATCATGATGTAAAACCTAATTTTTGATATTTTTCTGAATGTTCATACGGGTCAAAAAGTACAATATATAATAAAATAATAATAAATAATAAAATTTTTTAAAAAAAATGTAAACAAGTAAAATGAAAAATATATATATTTTTTTAAATTTAAAATCAAAAGTTTTTGTGATTATAATTTTGGATAAAATTCTAGATAAAAGTAATGAGCAGATTATTTTTACAAACAAGGATGAATAAGATTTTAAAAAGACATTACCAATATCAGGATGGAGCTGAAAATATATATAATAACATATAACATATCTTATTAATATGTATGTACCATTCATGCTTGCAGGAAAATAAAAGCTTATCAAGCATTTACACTATTTAAAGATAAGAAATATGTATAATTAATTTTAAAAAACTAAATTAAAGTAAGTTGTATTATATTTATTTATAACTATAGTTTTTTAACTTTATTAAATAAGTGGAAACTTTTGGTCTTATTATTTTTCAAGTTATTGTGTACTTTTTCAATCTAAAAATTACAAAAAAATTTAATAAAAATTAAAACTTTCCATTTAATCACCTTTATATAAAAAAATCAAACATCTTTACCCCAAGGAAATTTAAAAAACCAAATTTTATAAAAAATCAAAAACTCATCCAGAATGTTTAACCTTTTGAGCCATGGATTTAATAACAAATTTATTATGGCTGAAATGCTTTCAAAAATTATAAAATTAATTATCTAATATACAATTCATTTTTAAGTTTTAGACCAAGCACCAGAAACTTTTTTGACCAAAAGAGATCTTAGCAAGTGAACTGACCTGAACAAGTTAAGTTGCAGATCAATACGTTTAATCTTCTTTTTGAGAATTCCCTAATAAAACTTTTTTTAGGTTTTATTTGTTTTTCTGATTTAATTTTTGGCCACTTATTTACAATAAATTTAGTAAATTTATAATCATTGAAAAAATTTTAAATTTTGCTATTACATAAGATTTTGTTGGCTTTTAAGGTCAAAAAGACAATTACCTCCTAGATAAAAATTTTAGGATTTTAATTAAAATTAATTAGGATACATTAGTATATCTCAGTTCAGTCTTGCATTCAATATTTCATCCCTAGAATTATTACGTCACCATTCTAACTAGAATTATTACGTCACCATTCTAACTAGGATTATTACGTCACCATTCTAATTAGCCTTACTAATTGATACATATTTTGATATACAGTCACTGAATCACATGTCAATAATAACAGTAATCTTATATTTTATCAGCAATTTTTTATAAATTGTTGTATATCTTTGAAATAGGAATAAATATCTTATCTTTTTTTTTTATAATAGATCAATAGAATCTCTGTGATGAATTTGTGTTATAACCAATTTAACTTGTGTTAACTGCTACTCATATATTTCTTTATTTTATATTAAAGCTAGTGTACATGTCAAATGGAAGATAAAGCGTTATCATAGTAACTGGTTTTAATTACACATTATCTTTCATCGACTTTTCAAACCTCTACTTCGATCATGGAGAAGTATCTTTGGCCTGAGCGATTTGAAGTCAGCTTGAATTCTCTTACAGCAAGGAAAGAATGGTATCACACATTGAAAAACTTTTTCGAAACAGCTGATTCAACAATAAACTGAACAAGCAGAGTTGGCACAGACGTTTGACTACACAGGCTTGTTCAGGAATGGAGTGTGATAACACTCACACACCACCATTCACACCTAAAATATTTTAGGTGTGCTGTGATCACACTCCTTGATTTACACACCACATGCCTCAATTTGTTGAAATTCTAAGATAATTCTGTAAAAACCTGTTGATAGTACTTCTAATCGATAACTGAGGTTTGGTTACCACACACGTAGCAATTTCTTCTTGACCAGGCCTACTACAAAACAAAAGTTTGACTCCCACCTCTGGCAGAAATTTAGTTTCTTTATTTTCTTAGAATTTCTGAGCAAAACTCATTGCATAATGCAATGCCAGCTCAATATGGTAGGGTTGATTGGTTGAACGAATTTTGCAATGGGCTTTCTAAATACTCCAAGACCCACATGGGCCCTTCTGGAAACATTGTTTTGACAATTTTTTGGTTCCCCATGTTAAATATAACATTTTCACTTTCTCTTTCTTATGTTATCAAACTTTTTTTTTTATCAGTTTACTAATATGAAATTTACTGTAATGAGAAGCATTCAGACAAGTACTAAGTTCTAATTTAATATGCCAATTTTTGCGTGAAAACTCCAGATTTAAATACAACCTATTATCAAGACTGTCGGATTAACTGATTATATCAGATCACCAACTACAATATCAAACTATTGATTCAAACACTGCAGCCATTTCAAAAACATTTTTCTTCTGCAAAACCTCACCTCATCAATGCAGAAACTGTTCTGCAAGAGATGATTTCTGTTCAAAATGTCAGAAAAAGGGTCATAATGCAAAGATCTGAAAATCGACACTTGCAATGCTGCTATTTACAATGAAAATCCACAATTATCAGCCATTAAGTGCTGGAGCCCCAAGTAGCCTCATGTATGTGATAAAAGAAATTATTATTAATGGACATAAAATCTCACAACTAATAGATACCAATAGCTCAAAAAAAATTAATAGTAGAAAGACAATCTTAGATAATCTTAAAATCCCTTTAAAAAAAATCCAATTTGGGTAATGTGACAAAGGCATCTTCATCACTAAAAACTATAATATTAGGTTCTATTTCTGCAAATATCATATTGCAGAAACAGAAATATAACGTATCGCAGGATTATCAAATCTCTGTACTGATGCCATATTCAGACAAGAGTTTATGAGCCAACATAAAAGTTTCACTCTAACATTCGGAAGTAACTTGCCACCACTATCAATTTAACGATTTCTCCCCCACGTCTTTTTTAAAACCCCTCAAAGGATTGCCACCCAATAGCAACAAAGTCTTGCAGATTCAACCATAGATAGACCATTTAA
Source organism: Euphysa ruthae (assembly GCA_035046665.1). Lineage (NCBI taxonomy): Eukaryota > Metazoa > Cnidaria > Hydrozoa > Anthoathecata > Corymorphidae > Euphysa > Euphysa ruthae. Next base: position 1,539 of record JAUZNK010003394.1, on the reverse strand, counting down.
TGGCCCTGAAGTTCTAAACTTATTCAAAGACAACATTATAGAAATCGTAATAAGCCTAAGCCGTAATAATGTTAAATAACCTCCATAATAATGACAAATAACCTCCATAATAATGACAAATAACCTCCATAATAATGACAAATAACCTCCATAGTAATTACAAATAACCTCTATAAATAATAATTATGTATCGACCACAAACAAACAATCAATAAATTTTCATACCTTGATGCACAACACTCACCAAGAATCTGAAAATCAATTATATTGATTACTGCTTGGACTTACCAACTCTGTTGCTATATGTAAAATAGATGAATTAATCACTGAAAACAACCTAAAAGCAATGTACACCTATTTAGAAAGTATAACTGTAGCTGGTATGGATTAAAGTGAACATCATGAACTTAAAGTTATTGTAAGCTGCTGATACATATCACCTTATGTTAAACAATAGTAAAAGTACCATATCTGTTGAATCGATACAAATAACACGACATTGAGCAGTAGGACTATTTTCTTGTTGTTCTAAATTTATTCAAAATTACTCAGATAAAGCTCACCATCTTTTACAAGTTACAAAAATTTCGACTAAATCAAGATCCAAGGATTTTTTTTCATAACTGAAGAAAGATATTGAAAATCCAGTAGTTAACTCCATTGAAAAATCCATTCCATTTATTATCGAAACAGACGCATCAGATTTTGCACTTGCAGAAACTTTAAATCAAAATCGACAATCAGTCGCATTTTTCTCAAAAACACTTGACAAACACGAAATGAGACATCAAGGAAAACTGACTGGACTACATTTCACTCTTATAACCCACCAAGAAACAGTATTGTACATGTTTAAGCACCATGGCAAAATCAAGAACGAAAAAATTATGAGCTGGCAAACAGAACTCAGTTGCTACAAATATAATATTCAATACCACCCAGGGAAAGAAAACCATGCTGCCAACTGATTAACCTGTGCAAGCTGTAACAGTATGACTTCTTATTACTATTATTATTATTATTCTAAATAATTAACGCAATCAGATCTTCACAATGCACTCCATCACCCATGTATCACTCATATGGATCACTTTATTTATTGTTGTAATTTACCATAAATTACAACAATACTGACGACAATAAATTTGCAACAAACTGGTGTCAAATTTGTGGATGAGATGAAGCCAAAGTTCTATAAATCCCCAATGGCACACAGCCATTTCAGGTGGAAGTGAAAATTTTATATTTGTTTATTTGCATGGTCTTCAAGCGAGAGAGATTGACGAGAGATTGTATATTCCCAGATAATGATATAATCATCCATGCCATGATTGGCTCATTCAACAGAAACGAGAGGTTTGATATCATAACTTTTAAAATAAAACCAAAAATGTGATAAAATGGGGGTTAGTTATTGTAACATTGCATCACTACACCTTGACAATTTTTTGAAAATTTCAATGAATAATTTATATATATATATAATATATATATATATATATATTTTATATATATATATACATGTACACACACACACAT
>JAUZNK010003393.1:0-10936 GCA_035046665.1 Euphysa ruthae | reverse complement strand
TATATATATATAAGGTATTAAAAACAGTTTTCAGTCATGACATAATGTCATATTATGTCATGTTTGAAGAAGATATGAAACATATCGTAAATTTGCAGCTATAAAAACTGTTTTTTAATACCTTTTTACATAGCACTTTCCCAAAAGATTTCTTAAGCTTTTACAAAAAAAAAAAAAAAAAAAAAAAAATTCCATATAAGATATAATAGCAATTGTTTCAAAATATTTGGGTTTATAAACATCATGGTTTTAATAAAAGCACATGTGTTAAAAACACAAGGCTATAAAAACAGTATGATTTTAAAAACAATACAGGTTTAAAAAAAACACGAGGCAAAAAATGGTCACAAGTTCAAAAATGTCGTTGCACCTTTAAAATTATATCTCCATTAATCTAAATATTTATAAAATTTTTACCAGCATTAAGCAATAATAATAATTAATATCAAATTTGATAAGGAAGCTGTCCCAATACTAATAACTATATAATACAGTCTTGGACGCAGCTGTTTTAATGCTGGGTTAGCTCTTACACTCGGATTGAAAGTGTCAAATATCTTAACTTAGTGTGGTTCCTTCAGTTATTACTAAATTTTTGAAACAAGTAAAATTAAATGACTACAAATTTTATATTCCAGCTTATATATGCTGATTCACCGACATAAGGTAAATAATACACAAAGTATTAAAAATATAGGAATAGCATTATCGGAATAGCATTTTACTGTTATAAAAAATTATAACCGCAGTTTTTTTACTTTTAATAGAGGTTCTTTTTAGTGAATTTTGTTTAATTATATGGGAGGGATTAGGGGTTTTTATACATGGAGTATGGAAATGTTTTTCAGCCCTAGTTACACCTTTCTCACGTACATGAACAATTAGCAAATACTTATGTAAGCTACGATGGTTTATACTCGCATGTAAAAAAGGCTATGGTATTGTGGCACTTCCTAGGGAAGATATAGAATTAGTAATTGTAAATCTACCCACCCCTCCACCTACTGTCAGCAACTCCGAGACCCCGGCTGTTTTCATTAAAAAAAAAAAGTTTTAAATCTATTAAGGTTTAAATGTTAGCATATGTTGATGTGCCGCAGCGTGCTAACACTTCGGTTTAAGACACTAGTCACTTTGGTGGTATGAGTTTCAACCTCCTCACTATCAACACTTTTATTTATTTATTTATTTAAAATTACAACTAAAAATTTTAAAAACATGATGCACTAAAAGGGTTTAAAAAAATTCTATAATTGATAATCGAACTCAATCAATTTTGCGTGTCGTAACAATTCATCTGATAATTATAGTTATAAATATGAACTGATTATGATGGTATATTGCTGTGCATGGGCTGTATAGTCTGTATAATAATTTACCCAACTATCAAACTTTTCTTTATTTTAAAACTACAATTAAAAATTAAAAAATAATTTTATGCATCATATGCGTTCAAAAAAAAAAAAAATTTACATATTTGATAATCGAAAATCGAACTCAATCAATTTTGCGCGCCACAACATATCGTCGTGGTGCACAAGAAGTTGAACTTTTTGCTGGAATCTAGAAGGAGTCGTCTCGCCCCAACTTGCATCACGCTGTACCTGTCTGTATGGCTAATGTGGCATGTTGGTAAAAATATCATATAATCAAGTGAACGGCCTTTCAAAAAATATCCATCAAGAGGATAAGAATGCGTAGTAGCCTATGATATTAATTGGTGTAAATCTCTAGTGCTAGGATGGAGCTCAAAATCAGTAAAGTCTAACTTTCTGAGGTCGAGTGCCGGCCGGTAGCACTTCTGTTGCCAACAAAAACCCTCTTGGGGAAAAGGAAACATCAAAAAAACCCAAGAAGCTTCTATTCCAAGTGAACATAGAGTTTTGCACTTAGTTATAACCATAACTATCATGCTATCTCTTGAATATTTATTTATATGTTTGCTTGAATATTTGTATAACTTATAAAATAATATGCTATGTATAAGAATGAAATTTTTTTTGTTTGATTAGCATGTAATTGAATAGAGGGCAAAACAATTAATGCAAACCAAACTTGGTGCACTGGGTGTCAGATCCATATAGGCTAGTGGTGAGTTGAAGCCCTGAGTTTTTTTTAAGAAGGAATCTCGGGCTCCTTTGCGCCCTCTCTCGACCAATTCCTTTTTTGTGGAATCGTTGAGCTCAATGCTTTTTTCTGCATCCCCGTTCGTACTTCCTCCTTCAAAGCATTGTATTTTCAAACTTCTTTTAAAGCCAAATGAAACTCGTCCTCACTTTTGACGCCATCTTCAAGCGCCTTGATGACTAGGTCTGTAACTAAATTGAGTTTGCTCCCTGCGAGAAAGCGGATCTGGTGAGGTTTTTGAGATTTTATTCTTAGTCAAATAGAGGAAAGTTATGTGCAACACTCATGAGACCTCACCCAGAAGCAACGTCCCATGATGATTGGAATGACTGGGGCTGTGATTACGGTTGCCTGTTCCAACTCTACCCAGAATGACGCCTATCACAGTAGCCCCAGCATCAACACCGCCAAAAACGTTGACAATACCGAGTATATTTGTTCACAAGGCTTTTCAAGGGAGTCAATCTTGGCCTTTAGTTGGGCCTTAATTTTGGCTACCTGTGTGAATCGGTAGTCTGCCCCGGACAGACTCGGGCATAGTATGGGCTTCGTTTAAGGTACGGTAGAGCTGAGGGTATTTATCTTCTTTCTCCATGTCAATCTTCCAAGGATCTTCAAGGATTCTTTAATATGGTCATTCAGTCCCATAAATATTACATAACTCCCACTCTCGTCTTTTAATCATCTCACCAATCTTGATATACTGATGTGGCTTTTTGGATCTCTTGTCTAAAAAAAAACTCAGAGACATCTTAAATATGGTTTTTATCCTCAAGTGACCCTCCTTTGGGAGTGTCGCAGGGACTTCAATATTGCCCTGTCATAGCCACTAGCTGAGCCAACCCATAAAAACATCAATGGAGAGACAAAAAGCCATCCTTATTTTGAGAAATACCTCCATTGGGTGCAAGAGTTAAGTTTATTTCACCAGACCCTTGCTCACCGCGTTCTTCTTTAGGACCAGAAACACCAAATGTCCAAGCTCTCCTGGGTCACCTTTAGGACCAGAAGCATCGTAAGGTTAAACGTGGATTAATACAATGTGCGCAAGATAGACCAACTATTAAGGGTCTAAATTGTTCACTCGTTGCATCATTATAGACCTCCATAAAGCAAACTATGGCTCTTGGAGTAATTGGACAACCAAAGCTGTGGACTGCTTTTTTGTCGACTGGGAACAGAAAAAGACACACATAGTCCATTTTTAAACACTGATGCAATGCATCTCCACTTCAACAAAACCAATGAGATACGAGGATGAATGTAGTGTTGTCGTGGTAACTCCCATCTATAATCAGGTGGCAATGAGAATTTTCTTCTTTTTTAGGTCAAACTCGATTAGCTCTTGGGGAATAGCATTTAAGTAGCAACTGGGAGGCTTCAAGCCTTGACCGCAGCTAGGATCTTGCAATACGCTGGTTGGTCTGGCAAGTAAGCATCAAGGTATAGTGCTTCATATTGTGAATGTGGGCTGAGTAACAGGTCCTGAATGAGCGTTGTTTTACTACACAATGTCGATCCACATATGAAAATTCTTGCTGGATGCGTTGGTAGGTAAGTATCGAATACCTGTAACTCCAATTGAACGCTATTTTTATGTGGAGTATTATATCCATCAACATAGTGGGTTTAAATGAGTACTGATAGATTGAAAAAGTCATGTGTTCTCACAGCCAATGATCTTGCAGATTTGTTGGAAGCAGCTGTGACTAAGACTGCAAAACAACACACGCAAGCACATTCAATGCAACCAAATATAAATGACCTCAAAAAAAAAGCAATACTACGCCATGAGCTTGTCCAGGAGAAACAAAAAAGGATGAAAAAGGCAATTCAGTCACAGGCACCTTTAGAGGAGGAATCGCCTGCACTAGGTCACAGCGATTCTATTAGCCCACTTCAGATCCTCAAATTTCAAAGCAAGATGCCGACATTGCAGAAAGAACAAGCATTAACCAATAAATCTGAAGGTTATGATATAGCACAGCAAGTGTTAGGTCCGTAACCTTCCAGATCTGAAATAGAGAGGCTCGCCGATATACGCTTTAAGTTAAAAGATAACGATGTTAGGTCTAACGAGTGCAGTGAAATGAAATCGATGGTTAACCAATTTAAGATAGCATGTCAACTCTCAGGTATTTTTTTAAGGGTTTACAAAGGTTCAAATGGTAGGTTTCACCTTTAGCTGAAGACCTCAGTAAAATACTCTGGCAGCACAGGATAGACTCTTTGAAATTTCCCAAGACCATTCGACCATTGTTAGGGGTCAAACAGGCAGATCTAAATGATCAATACTGCGAACTTCTAAAATACTACCAACGCCACCAATAAAAAAACACTCAAGTTGTGAGTCACTTTCATCCGGTGAAGAAATCGATGCGCTGGCTCAAAATTTTGGTGATCACCTGACCATGAGATAGTGAAGATGAAGCACAGCAAAGTGGAAGTGGTGCATGGAAGTGATATTAAGCTACTAAACCTACCCTTGGACCATGCTGAGAAAGGAAGTAACGATGAGGCATGGGAGGTTTTAAACAAAGCAAGACAACTTAAAGCCCCACGCAAATTGAAAGAAGCAGAGAAATATATCGCTTCTCTTAGAGACTAGACAATACTGAGATACCTAAGAATGACAGCGACTTTAATTGCTCTTCCTAATAAAAATCGCTCTGTTTTACCATGAAAACATAGCACAGGAAATTACTCAGTTAAACTGGCTGAGAGCCTCTCGTTTTCGGGAGATTGGGAAGTGTTTCTAACCAGCCCTACCAAATCATAAACCTGGTATAATGTTACAGAGAAAAACTACTGGTTTTTCTTGCAAAAAGAAATCTGTCTAACTCCTAGGAAATACGACTCTGCGTCCACACTAGTAGACTCAATTATTAAGATCCTTAAAATCACAGGCCTGACAGTCCTGATGAGTATGGCTCCCTAAGGAAGTCTTTGGCCATTTTAAAGAGAATCAAACCAACAAACTCCACCAACCTGATCTATTATTTCTCCCATATGACATACTCGGTTGTAAGGCATATAAGTATGCTTTGACAATGGTAGACGTGGCTTCTCACTAAAAAGCTGCCATACCATTGACTTCAAAGTCAGCAGGGGAAATGGCCAAAACTCATAAAAAAACATAGACCAGATACTCCTGACCTTTTACCCAAATTTTCTGATTGATAATATGAAGAGCGCTGGCACTGACCTAATCCCCGTGAAAAGCAGCCTCCCCTTTAATACGGTGGTCACACACTTCGGTCACTGGGGATAGGGGTTCTTTAGCTGACTCACCTAAAACAGTGAATAGCTTGTACTGTTCTTCCTAGAACTTAGCAGAAGTAAGCAGCTTCATTGCGGTCACAGATAATAATGTTCAAATTGTTACTGTGCCTAGCACATTTTCCAACGAACTGGACAGCCAAGTCTCAGAGTCGAAATTTTATGCTGATTTTGGTGGCAATGCTATAGATGACCTCGTGGGCTGTAACTTTTATCATATCCCTGGAGTCCAGTAAGTCTCTGAGCTCTGGAGTTGCGATCTGGTTTTCACACAGATGCTCGCCTACGAAACCAACAGCATACGGATGGGTGTTTGGATCAAACACCAAAGCAGACAGCTGGACTACACCAGTTAGGGTGAGGATTTCGCTAAGCCACACACCCTCTACATTCGCTCAATGCATTATCATTGGGAACCCATACTCACTCACAAGGTCCATCGCATCACCAACTCCTCCAATGGAAGAACCTTCACAAGGCTGGGATAGGCTGTTCGCATATCCAAATGGTGATGCTGGCCTGTTTCTGCTGTGGCGTCTTGACTGTTCCATACTTTAGACTCGACCTGAGTCAATTTCCAAACGCATCTGTATTTCATAACGTTCGGCCTTTTATCTATCCTATCGAGTACTTTCTCAAACGATAAGCTGTAGTACCACCCATAGAGAGGTGGGGTGGCTTTGTGGTATTCCAGTTCTAGCAAATAAGCTTTTGCCTCATCATCAGGCTCATCCAGAGGGTCTGCTCCAGTTTCCTCTGTAAGTGCTTCATTAATATCCCCGGATACAGATCATGATCTCCATAGCGAACCATTACTCCCCACAAAAGCCTGGCTACACAGCCAGAGTTTTGAGGTCAAGGGAATGGTACTAACTGCGAAAGCAATCATTATCGCCCTAGTTCTGTTCAATGGCCTTTTGCATTGCAGTAGTTTGAATTCCTTTATTGCTGTATGAGGAATAAAGGTTGTGCAAGGCCTGTTTGGTAATGCTATATAGTGAGTGGACATGGTCGATTTTGGGCAGGTCGATCAGGATGTCTTCCCAGGTATGCTTATTATGACAAGGCACAAAGACCGTTGTGCTTGACTTGTATTTTCCGCTATCCCATAGGATGTTACCCAAAGCATTGACAGCAATCAACTTAACCTTGAGGGCAGTCTCAAGGGTGAACATACCCTTACGTGAGTTAGCAACCTGTATTTTCGAGCTTCTTGTCAAAGGATTCCAGTATCTGCTGGCGCTTGTGCCTCACTACCTGCTACCTGCTTGAGCCATTTGTCCTGGAAGTGATTGACAACATTGTGAACAAAAAAATTTGTGAACTCACTGTCCTTTTATGGTTCTAACATCGGCCTTGGCTCACCCTGCTGTTGGGGAAGCAGCCAAAGCTCATAATTAACATAGACCAGATATTCGTGACCAAATTGCTGATGGATACCCTGAAGCCGGCGCTGACCTGATCCACGCAAACAAAGTAGTTGATCATTTGTCTTCATCCGCGGAGGTATATTAATCCGTGAAGGTATATTTAGTCATTAGTGTATATATATCCCGATATACCCTAGTCCGACAAGTCTCTAAATAAAAATTTGGACTAATTAAGACAGCACACTGCCAAAGTCTCTACGTGCACGCTTCTCTGCATTTATAAATTTTAGAGCAATGCAATGAGAACCACACTGCCTACAAAGAGGAGTCGCAGACTTAGTCCCTACACCACATTGCCTGCACAGAACTGGTGGTGTTCTACCAAGATCTAGCTGCTGGCGATGTGTGCGACAATATAGGTTGAAAAATTTTTTGTGGCATAGTTGTAAAGTATTCACTTTCAACTATGGGCATCTATTATCTGCCTTCATCGTTTGGTATAACCTAGCCTGACGCACCTCTAAATGAAAACAATTAGGATCTCGGAGCTACGGACAGTGAGGAGGAGATGGGTAGATATACAACTACCGGTTATCTATCTACATGAAGAAGCACCATCAGAGCCATAAGCTTTTCCACATGCCAGTATAAAACTACCCTAGCCTACATTAGTATTTGCTAGGAAGGTACAACTAATGCTTAAAGATGTTTCCCTACTCCGAGCCCTAATTTCTATATTAACTGACAGTATAAATTTTAAATATATGTAAATAATCATCTATAGTATACATTGTGAATAAAATTAACATACGTATGTATTAAGGGTCACCAAAGCAGCATTTTTCAACGTCATTTATACTTAGATTTCATCTCATAATAATAATAACAATTATAATAATAATAGTAATAATAAATGCTATGCTAAATATTTTATCAACAAAAATCTACACAATAAAACTAATATCTTGCTTGAACAATGGTACAAACATAAATCTGCATTAACATTTAAAACGATCAAGTAAAAATGAAAAAAGTAAATAAAATCAAACTGAAATCCATTAACTAGCTTGACCTTTAGAATCCTATTTTAAATAACGCACTGCAGAATTGAAAAAAAAACAAACAAAAAACAAAAGTAGGGCCTTAACAAGTAACTGTTTGGAGTAGCCTAAAAAAATTTATCCAGAAATATAAAACATTTAAAATATTTAAACTATGCAAGTTTTATAGCTCCTTTAAACTTAATTCAAAAACCAAAACAAAAAAATTTGATGCTTCATTCAATTCAAGTTAATTTGAAAGTAAAATAAAAACATGTTGAATCAAAATTTATTAAAGTGAAACTGTCAAAAAGCAGATAAAATTATAATTATTTGCATGCAGTATAATTCAAATTACATGTGGCGCATTATATAAAAACATACCAATTGAACCAAACTCCAACCATTGGTTTATGAGAAAACATTCTGATGCATACTTAAACCAAGACAACCACCGTATCCATGCAAAATAATTAGGAATAGACCTAAAAATAGTAAAGGTAACCAATTAGTTAAAATTTAGATCGCCTAATCTTGAATATCAAACTATTTGGTATATTGGAATTCAAATAACAGCACGGCCTTTGTATATTATTTACGATATCATCAAAAATTTAATTTGTTTATGACAAATTTTATCAAAATTGTAATTGTAATGCTGTCGTCCACAAAAAAAAGGTTAATAATTAATTTGCAAATGATGATTGTTCTTAAAGATTCAATTAAGTTTTTATTCCTTTTTTTGTTGTTGCTAAGTTTTGTTTTAATATAAATGGAGCAAAAAAAAATTTGTTTGTGCTATCATAACTATTTTTATCAAATATCCATTTACCCATCGCGTATGAAAAATCCTCCAAACAACAATAGAGGTAGAATCAAAACTGGAGCTAATGTTGTAGCAACAGAAACATTCGGTGAAACTGCAGAGATAAAATAACCTAAAAAAAAAAAAAAAAAAAAAAACTTGAATTAAATTGTTCTCTCGTTGTTGTTATTTTCAAATTTGCACACAGTATTTCTAAATTTATTGAGCTTGAAACATAACCGTTCTTTTATAAGTTTAGGCCCCTGATACATAAAAGCGTCACGTAGCTTGACTTATATGGAATTCCCATGATGGCTACTTAATTTTTAGAGTCAGTCAATTTTCTCAGACTATTTCATCACCAGTCTGGTAGTATTAAATATAGGCTAACAGTAGAAGTACTAAAACAGCATTCCATTGCCATTGCATTATCATAACATGTCAGTAAATAAGCATTGAGCTGTCCGACTTAAAGGTGCTTTAAGGACATAAGGCCAAAAGGTCTTTCTGGAAATAAAGCATTGCTATTTGTTAGTTACCCAAAATAATATATGAAAACCTACTGACTTATCCATATATTATCCTAACGGTTTGAACTTAAAAAAGAAATTCTTGCAACAATTCCTTTTTAAAACTTTCCAAGAAGATTAGGGAAGATTTAATAACACTTTTGAATTTATTATAATATTTAATTTATATAGTAAATAAAATTGATTCGTATGAGTACATGTGTAAAATCCTTCCATTGGACAGGTTGCAGTGGGGGAATAAGCTATGCTTATCTTATGTATGTTTAATTATGAAAACGTTAAAGAGCAGCTTTCTAATTAAATTTCAGAGTTTCATAAATCTTTGAATGACACAGCATTTGAAAATTATAGATACTTTACTAACCAAATGATAATGCAGATTGCATGAGTAAAATATGAACTCCAACTGCAGTAAAAAACGCGCCAGCAGTCTCACGTAAGCCTAAATAAACATAAATAAATAAAGAATATATAAAATATTATAATAGCGGCAGAGGCACTGGTTTGGCTATTTACGATTTCTCTATAATTTTAGTACAGCTATATTAGAAATCATAAAAAATAAGGTATTGAATGTAGTGATGTTTTATAATCTATTCTTTAAAGGGCCAACATCAAGCAGGATCTTTTACTTTTACATCTTCAATTTGAATATCATATCATACCAACCATAAAACTTGTATTAGTGGTGTCAAAAGCTTTATTTTACGAACTCATCACCTGTAAGTAACATTAAACCACTGGATATGTTTTCCAATTTGACTACTGATCATTTATTTAAAACAGATTGAACCAAATAAAATAATTATTTTTGAGGATTTTTCATTCCCTTAAATAACCACCATTCAGTTTTAAATCTATATCTAAATTCATGTAGACTTTCTAGTCACACTTAGTATGGTAGAGCAGTTATAAGGCACTAAAAACTATATATTTATTAATATTACTTTTAAATCAAATGCATAGAGATGTTTTACAAGAAATCATAAATACTTTAATCTATTAATCAATAGATAAAGTTAAATTAAAAGTTGGGCTAAAGCTTGGGTAAATCAAACAGATGACTGGATAAACAATCTCAAAAATTTTGGTAAATTGGCAAAACAGAAAAAAAAAACACGCTTTTATAAATAGAGTGGCACACTTTTACACTTCACCTAGATTGTAAATATTGTAGATTCATATATTGTAGATATTGTAGAGATAGGACGTATTAAATCTGATTAAAGAGATACATTACAATTTTTTAAAAATTAATGCTGGTTTTGTTAATGGTATTATAAATTTGGTATCATTGGATAGCCGAACGTTTGCTGAATTTTCTGATGTAAACTTTAAGGTTGGAGGAAGAAATACTGCTAAACGTTTGCTGTTTTTAAATATATGAACTAATTTAAATAAAAAATTTAACAAAAATCTTACAAATGCTGTGAAGCTAATATCAGAGTAGGAAGTCCTACATAAACTGAAAGGACACTATATCAATACTCAATTATCTTCAAAACTATATATCAATTATTTAGTTAACAATTTACATTATTATCAATATCAAAAATCTGACTCTGTATTCTGGAAGAATAGTAATCGGTCCTCTTAAGGGAGTGGTCTTAAACTGAATCGTTACTTTGTATGCTTGTATTCTTATATCTGAAATTGACACTATATCTATATTAAATTATTTTCAAATCTAAACATAAATTATTTAGTTAATAATTTACATTATTATCAATATCTAAAATCTGATTCTGTATTCTGGAAGAATAGTAATCGGTCCTCTTAACTGAG
>JAUZNK010003391.1:0-10936 GCA_035046665.1 Euphysa ruthae | reverse complement strand
TTCATACCACTTGTGGTACGAACTTTCGGAGAAGAGAAGCAATCTCGAACAATAGCGTTCGATTTGAGTTTCGCCTAGCAAATTGTAGTTAGGGCAAAAGACTTGATTACGCTCAACCTCAAAAACGAGCAATATATAATGAAGGTGACATCTCAAGTGCGAGTCATATAACATGTAATATAAAATATCATTTGAGATTAATCTCGCAACATATACATTCTCAACTCCTAGTGAGAGTATCAACTTCAAACCTAGCATAGGACAGCCTGTCTCGACCTTATTGTGGTCTCATCAGCCATGTCTAAGGTTGAAGTTGATTGTCAATTTTGTTGGAATTAGACTGACGTCTCGCAATTCATACCACTTGTGGTACAAACTTTAGGAGAAGAGCAATCTCAAACAATTGCGTTCGATTTGAGTTTCGCCTAACCAATTGCAAGAAGGACAGAAGACTCGATTACGCTCAACCTCAAAAGCGATGAGATGTCACCTTCATTATATATTGCTAAATTTTTTTATTTTAAGTTCATGGAAAAAAATTCATCGAATGAATGAACGAGTGAATGAATTCAAAGTACCCAATTGAGATCTTTAAAAACTAAAATAAATAAAGGGGACATACCTTTTTTTAGTTGGATCTGCAGTTTTTGCATACCCAGGGTATGCCATTTGCAGGATTTCCTCTAACATTTTAAAATGATCAACATAATCACCATGTTCAGCCTAAAATATAAAAACCTTTAAATAAAATACACATATAGCATATTTAAGAAAATATTTCAACGCTACTTTTTTATCGCAAAATAGAAGGCCCAAAAATTCCTTATTAAGTTACCAAATTTCAATGAGGTATAAGATTATATCAACTTAAAGTAGATCTCATGTTTGCTAGTTCATTTCTTTTAATACAAAAACACTGCTTTTCAGTTTACAATGCAAAACTTTTGTCTTTGTCTTTGAAAAAACTTTGGAAAATAAAATTCCAGGACATTTCACTAATTTCCAGAATGGACATATTTATGTAAATTTCCAGGAAATTCCAGATTACTAAAGGAAAACAAAAACGCAGGAAATTTTTTTTTTGTGCTGCTAGCATGGAAATACTTAATTGTTATTTAGTAGAAACCAATACCACTCATAAAAAATTTTGTAATATATTGGACAAACAATTTAATAATTCCAATTTTAAAAAAATACAAAATTTTGAATACGGTTATGCATATCTAATCAAAAATAACATGATATAGTATTGAAAAAAAAAAAATTTTCAGGCCCTTTTAGTAATTTATTTATTTATTTTAGTAATTTTCCGAAATTAGGAAAAAAATTCCAGAATATTCCAGAGCAATTTCAGAACAGTAGATACTAGTAAAAATCTAAAAAAACTAGAGTTTTTTTTTTATTTTAATTTTTTATATTAAAATGATGTAAAAAAAAAAAAAAAAAAAAAAAAAGAAATCATAATAGGAACGTTTGTTTCACATCTTTTACAGTTCTACTTGACATCTTCTTAAAAATTCATCAACCAGGCCCAAATTTACATATTAAGACTTTCTTGACCATAAAATAAACAGGAATTGTCCATTTAACATTTAAAAAATGATGTAAAATTAAACCTGTGCTATCAAAGCTGTCAGCTTAGTAAGCGTATTTGCGGTAGGTATCAAATCACCAATGCGTATGCTCTCTGCAACCTAAAAACAAAAGATTTGATGTCAAATTTAATTGGTCATTTGAATTCATTCATAATAAAAAAAAAATTTTTCTTTTATTCCCATGCATCTGTGAATGAAGTCCTCTAAACTTTATTCCAAATTCAAGATCTTTTAATCATTTTAGACCGCATGAAAAAAAAAAAGAATTGGTTAAAATCTGTATTCAATCCTATAAAAGTTTATAACCCTGATCAATAAGTTAAAAAAAAAAAAAAAATTCTATAATGGAACCAAACTTTACACATTTCTGGGCCTGGTACAAATAGCCAACAGATATATCAAAATAATTTCATGAGAAATAATAACGCAAAATTTTTGAACTAATATGACATTTTATTTCTCTGACTTCAATAACAATTTTAGAATTTTAGAATCAATGGACGATTTTTAAGAAAATTAAAAAAATACTGATTTTAGGCCAAAAACTACCATTTTTGGTCATATTTGATGTCGGAAAACAAAGATTTTTTTTTTCAAATTGAAAAAAAAAAAAAAAAATCCTTGTTTTCCGACATCAAATATGACCAAAAATGGTAATCTTTAAATCTTTTTACCTTTAGAAAAAATTTTTTTAGACTTTATCTAATTGTTAGACAGCATCAATTCCTAATAATTCCTGGAACTGCTGTGTACCATCCTGCAAAGCTTAGAAATAAAACTAAAGAGATATTTCTGAATTGTTATTTGAGGGCCCAAAATCAAACAAAATTTCAGCTTATTTCAATAAAAATAAAAATCTAACTTTTATTACGAATTAGGCTATTATGGCCAATATGGCATCCAGAAAAGATTTTGGAACTGCAATATTTTCTGAGGGAAATCAGTTAAAAATGCTTCTGCTGCAATTTCTCTGCATTGGACAACCACAAACATTGGTGCCAAATTGGATTTATATTGTAAAAAAAACAACCATGGAAGGTTAAGTAAAAAATACTAAAACTAGATATTCAAATGAGTTAAAATTAGCAATTTATCATAAGCTTACTTGAAATACATGGAAAAATCTTTCTTTATCTGTCATTTTGCTTGATATGCTTGAGAAGAACAATCTTTAAAAAATTATTTTTTATATGCAGTATAGTTGACATGGAAATCATTAATATAATTCATATATTCCAACCATCAAATTTGCTTCTGGAATAGAATTTTAAATTGTAAGAACATTATCAATATTATTAACTTTCCAGTTAAACCACAGAGTTAGCTATAAGTCCTAAAAATATAAACCAGCTTTTAAGAGAAATTATTCTTAAATGAAATTTTGTGATGAAAATAATGCTGCTTGAACAGTTTCATAAAAACAACGAAAAGTTTTGCATTGAGTTCAACAGGGAAGTTTTACAGGCAGTGCAACAAATTAAACAATAATTTAAGTAGGTGAGTTAACTTTTAAACAACTATGTCTACACACACTTTAAAATGTACATTTGCATATAGTTCATCTCTACCTGTTTTTGTAAGTCAGTCTGATAGCTTCAGATCTTTCAAACCTCCCTGTTTTTAAGCTATGAGCAGCCTGTTCCCACTTGGAAATAGCATCACATATCTAGAAAACAAAAAATTAATTTCTATTAAAAGTAAGCACAATTTCCAAACAAAATTTTAGTGCAAAAAACATTTTTTTCTTTTTGTTTTTCCAAGCATGATGGGATGGGCTGGGAAATTTTTTTGCAAGGTTTGGACTAAGCAAAAAATGTTCATTATTACCACTAATTTCTCAATTTTTTGAAATTGTGACGCATGAAAAACAGCAAGCTATTCCACTGAATCCTGTCTTTTCCTTTCAAATGATAAAATTAAAAAGTTATTTTAAATTGAATTTTTACAAGAATTACTTATAATTATTTATAATTATAATTTTATATAAGAGATTTTAAAAAGGCTTTTTGTTATCAGACTACAAAATTTTATTAGTAAAATAAAATATAATTTAATTGTGTGTTAATTGGTTTAAATTATACCTACTCAATAAAAGTTTCTTAAACATAGAAGAAAAGTTTTAAAAAATTCAGCTTACACCTTATTGAGCCAACGTCTTGTTGTCCTGTAAAGTTTTATTTTATGTCCTTTGATTCTTCTTACATAAGTAAAACAATATAATCTGTTTATTGCATTTTGAAACAGTATTCCATGAATAACAAAAAAAAAAAAAAAATACATTAAAATTCTAATAAAACAAGCAATATAGTCAATAACAGACTTCGAACAAAGATATACACTATCATTTTTCAATAAATCACAACTTTTAAAAATTAAAATTTCTGATATAATAACGATAGTGTAAATATACCTTAAGATCCCCTTGCAGACAATGTTCAAATTTAGCAACAGGATTGTCAGTATAAAGGGCAAAACCACTCTCATTGTTGTCACGGATATCTATTACCTAAAATCAACGAAAATTTTTATTTATTAAATGATTGATATTAGATGAAATGACATCAATATTTAAATGAAATTTATAATACCTAAAAATACCTAAAAAACTACAGCGTAAAGTTTAATTGGATAATCAATGTTTACATACGTTAAAAAAAGTTTTTATAAATAATCAATGAGTTAAAAAAAAAAAAAACAAACAAACAAACAAAAAAAGAAAATATGACAATTTAACAAAAATTAAAGTGATAACTATTTAGATTTTTTACAAGTTCTTTAGAAAAAAGTTTCACTCATAACTTTGTTGTGTGATCTACCAACCATAAAGGTGTGCGTGGTTAACCAAAGATAATTAAATATTCCTTTTGCACTTAACATATGGCACATTTCTTAAAGTCATTTACCAATCAAGTTTGTGATTCTCATACCAACCAATGATAAGTATGTTTGTATGAATTTAAAATGACTTTTGCTAATAAAGCTAATTTCATTAAAATAATTTTTGATTCTTTAAAAGACAATAAAGAAAATTTTGCATTTGGTTTTCATAATTAAAAATAATATTTATTGAATAACTTTTTTTTTTACTTTTTTGATAAATCAGAGAAATACAACTATTATCAAATAATAACAAAATCTTTGAATAGTTTGGCTGCTTGATAACAGGATATTTAAACAAACACAAACTTTGCTAAAAGCACGACTCTCTGTAAATACTGTGATAAAAATATGTCTCAAAACACCATCAGTTCCCAATGGTATTTATTCTTAATCTCTAAACTCTTAAAACATGTAATACAGCTTTAAGGCTTTCGATGTAAAACACTCAACATCACTCAGTTTTAAATGGATATTAATTGGTGACAGACATACAAATTAAAATCAACTTTTACTTTTTTAGAATGTATATATATTTTTTTTGATTAACCATTAGATGGACACCGGGTTTTATTTGCAGTTCACGAAGTAATTAAACTTATAATACTAAATTTAAACATTCCAATTCTATAGTTTAAACAAAATAGCAATTAAGTTACATTAAAAAATAATAATAACTTTTAAAAAATAAACTTTACACAAAGTGCAATTAAGTATTAGTCACACTCTATTTAATCAAATCTTTCAAAATTCTGTAAAGTGCGGGGTAAAATCAAAAATTGAAAGAACCATAATATAGTTAAGGATTAGGAACTATAGGAAATTATAAGGTTAACAAGGAGGCTTAGCAGGATATCTGGATGACAATTCCAAGACCAGAGAATTAAAAATAGAAATCTTACAGTTGGACAAAATCTTGTAGCTCACATATTTTCTTTCCCTTTAATCTTTGATGATTGCAAAATATATTTTCTTCCCTATTTTCATATTTTCGTATTTTCTTCCCTATGTTTGTAAATTTGAGAGATTTTTGCATAGAAAAATGCAAAATCTGCAAAATACAAATATTCTAAAATTATGTTTTTTATTTAAAACCTGTTTTAATTGCCGCGTCTTATCTTACTTACTGTTTTGAGAAGTTTAACATTCATAAAAATTACCATATGGCACTTGAATAATTTAATACTACACAACAAATATAATGAAAACATTTATATATTCAAAAAATCAATGTAACTCTTCACCACTGCCACTATTGAAACTCAACCATAACCAAGGAAATATAATCTGACACAAATTGAACATAAAATAAAAAATTCAAGTTTTCTAAATTATTTTCACTAAAATTTCTAAAGTTGATGGATTACTTGGATATAAGCAAGATGGAGCAGGGTTCAAAATCGTTTGTAGTGAATAAACAAACATAATGTTTGAAATTTTATGCCTCGAAGAACAACTGACAAATTATGTGAAAAGTCACATATTTTTGGTTTAAATAAATCGTAGAAGTAATATAAGCAGAAATTTTTCTAGGTGGAATGGTACTTGGAAAACACTTTGCAAAACCTGTATTAATTATTATTATTACTAAAATTATCTTGGTTTCATCAACATACTAAATAGAAAAATGTATAGAAAAATGTATAGGAATATATGCACCCTGCATTCTATTCTACTTAACTATCAAATAAATAAATACAAATCATTTCAATTGTCTTATGGGGGAATCAAATTCCTAACCTTGCTTTAAAAGTTTAATTTGATTTCATCACTAAGATTTTTCAGTATATTTTCAGTATAATTTTGAAGTTTTTACAGCTTATAAAAATCTTTAACGGTTCAGAAACAGATTATCAACATTTTACGCAAAAACCTTTGAATGATACACGGAAAAATCAAAATTAACCCAAATCGAACAGTAAAAAATTAACCTTGCTTTTAAGGATCAATGTTTTGGTGTTTTACAAAAGAAGTATTTAGCATAGGGGAAACATTTTTAAATACCTCGTTTATCATTGCACAGAACTCACTCACAGTTGTCGAACCATCAAAACTAAATACCTAAACAAAAACAGCTTTGTTAAAAATAGACCCACAGGATGGAAAGGGATCAGAACAAATTAAATTCCCATTATGGCTCCCATACTACAAACTTTTTCATTTATGTCTGCCTAAATTTTGAGAAAAAGCAAGTTCACGATAATAATGAATATTAAGAAATTAACTACCTGATACATATTATTAATAAAATACACAGGAATGCTCATTGGATATAGTCGATAATATGGATTCCGCGCGATTAGTGACAATACCTAAAAATAAAGTTTTTAATGTTTCATACCATGCAAATCTCATTAATCCATGATAGCGTTCTTTAAACTGATAGAGAAAAATTAACTTTTTATTCAGGATGAAATTTGAAATTTTGTACAAAGATAAAAATAAAGAATTTCAAATTTCAAAAATTATTTGACTTGCTCAAGACCAACTAAACCATTTTTTTAAAAATAAAATAACCTGGAAATAACTAGCAACTTAAAAACTACTAAAATAATTTCTTTCTGCACAAAATTTTATTCAACAATATCTGCTAATTCAAAACTTGTTATAATCAAAGATAAATAAAATTTCAAATCACCATATCTTCGGACCATAGTACCATCTCCACCCATGAAATGATTTTAAGCTTTTTTAATTTACATGAAAATAAAACTTTCTTGTAATGAATTTAATTATTTGATCTTCTGTCAAACATGCAACTATGATCACCATAATCTCACACCAACAGTTATTATTAACTTCCAATGAAAGGAAAAAAAAATAGAGGTTCAGTATGTTACATTTTTTCTTGCTAATCACAGCTTGTATACTTCCTGCTAAATATATCAGCCAAATTGTAAATGACTTTCCCTATAAATCATTCATATTTTAGTCACGATATCAATGGTAACAAGCCTAAAATATGATGATCAATTAATGATTATTGCATAGCACATAAATCTTTCAGCCTTATTTTGACAATGGCCAAACAATCAAACAAATATTGCCTTAAAAACATAAAAATTAGATGATCAATGTTCTTCTAAAAACAAATCTTACGAAACTCCATTGGTAGATGACTGGAGTATTTTTCTTGGTATATTTAAAATATTTGACTGAGTATAGCACAAAATGAAAACTGGAGTGAATATTTTTTAGGTAAATTTAATTTTCCAATTTATATAAAAAACCTACATGGGGGATTTAAATCAACTACAAAACTTCTTGTGTACGTCAATCAGTATTTTCATTCATTAAAACATCTGAAAAATTGATTAATATAACATACCTAGACTTATAAACTACAAAAAAAAAACGACTGAAGTTATTTTCTCACAAGAATAAGTCAACTGTGTTCAAAGAAAAAAAAAAAAACAACGTTACAAATTCATAAATCCATTTTTATAACAAATATATCACGGGGGTAGTATTTATAAGACATGATAATACAAATTATACAAGGCTTATCTAGCAAATATCAGTTAAAAGGTATTTCTCAGAAAAAACTTATAAATTTGATTAGAATTTCTTTAAGAAAGATTTTGGCATGTCGATTTTGGAAAATTGTAAGCAGTAACTGTCATGATAATAAAATCACCTACTTTTGTCTCTAAAACAGCTTCACAATATGGACAGAATTAATTAAAATTTTCACTAGCTGTTAGAACTGAGTATGCACAGAATAATTTCTATTGTGAAACAAATTGAGTAAAACTAGTTCCTACCATTTTTTAAAAAAAATTCTGAATCAGACCAAATGCAGCAAATGATGCTTTTAAAGTAAATGAATATTAAAGTTCCTACCTGGCTTAAGACAAATTTTAGCTCTTCAAAACAAAAATACAGCAGCAAAATTAAATAGAACATATGAACCTCTTCAAAGTCAGTTATTAACACTTTTAATTTTATTCTCAGCTCTTAAAGTTTTTTTAAAAATGAAAAAAGTTAGTCATGCCTTTAAAATTTAAAATTTAGTACTGCAAATATATCAGAAAAGCACATTATTGACGAAATGAAATACCTCTACTCTTGAAGGTTTACTCTCTCGCTCTCCATTTTGAAGCATTCGTTCCAAACTTCTTTGACAATAGATAGCGTACCGACCAGTGTCAGAGCTAAAACAAATATAAAAATAAAACGTGTCACATCTCTTAGAAAAAAAACATTACCACATAAAAATGAAAGATATGATCATACACATAGAAGAACATAAACACACAGTTAAAAAGCAGACACTAACAGAGAAATACCGTAACATCGTCAGAAAAAAGATCATACCTTCGAATGAGAAAATAAACCTATCATCGAGAGCTAAACACAACTCATCTTAAACAAGAATAACAACCTATTCACTCCATAAATGAATTTAAAACAAATAAACATAAACAAGTCAAATAACCAAGTACAATATATCAAATAAAATTAATTATAAACCCAAGGATTTCATTTCTAATTCGCTTGAAGACAGGTGCACAGCTTGTCTCCCAAAACCTCATGATTTTTCACTTTCCTAAGCTAATCATTTTCCTTTTTTTTCTTCAAGTTATAGATAGTAACCCAAACTTATCAAATCTATAGTACTCAAATCCTATGCTCCTTATCACAAAAAAGTTTCTTAAAATTTTATATCTGGTGTTACACCATATGCTTTAACAATGTCAGGGGAAGACAAAAAATCAAACCTCATAAAGAGAAATTGTTTAAGTAAAATTTTTAAAATAGCTGACTTATTTTCATTTGCTGTAGCCACACAAACTCACTTACATACTGTTTGTATATAAGTTTATCATTTACATCATGTCAGTCACACCATAATGTCAAACTAATTCAGACATGACTGATATTCATGGGGATTATTTCCAATCAATTTAACTACACAGATTCTCTTACATAAAGTTTGGAAATAAGCTGACAAGAAGTTTATTTTTGTCTTTTGAATTATACAGAGTGCCCAAAAAATAACTTCAGCATTTGTTTTCAAATCTTACAGTCCTTATAAAAAAATAACTTCAAAAATAATTAGTTTCTTATAAATGAATTTATTTAATACAAATATTTAGAAACAAACTCTTTTTCCAATAAGTTGGTATTTTTTGTCTAAGTAATCAGTATGGAGTACCTCCAAAAGTAACCTGTACATACACTTACACATCACACACACATACAAAAAAGAAAAAGCCAAATATCATAGATATCTTGTGTTATACCAAACAGTCTAAATAGTTCAGGCAAAGCTAGAAAATATATTTCAAAAAAAAAATTTGTTTTGCTACGATTTATTGAAAAATTATCAATCATAGCAACTGCACAAATTCAAATACATAAAATTTTTGGGAATAAGTTCATTGAAAACAACCATCACACCCATACCTTTCATTCATGCTTCTATGTATGTGGGCTTTTAACAACCACAATATTTTAAGCTTGGGTAAAAAAATGCTTGAAGCAAGTGCAATGATTTGCCAACACTGTAAATATGCCGTGGCTGAAACAGGGTGTAAATCAATCGTCTCGCTAGAGTTGTCATTTGTTAACCAATCGCTTGATTTTAAATAGTTCTAAAATTTATAACAAACACACAAATTTAATAATCTGAGGAAAGCTTTCTTTTTTCCTCATCCCCTCTCTTCCATCACTTATGCCGCCTGAATTTTTTGCACCACTTTTTCTTGGCCAACAACTCAAATGTTTATTCAAAGCTTTTATAAGAGCATGTAATGAAAAAATA
This sequence comes from Euphysa ruthae, assembly GCA_035046665.1. Taxonomy (NCBI): domain Eukaryota; kingdom Metazoa; phylum Cnidaria; class Hydrozoa; order Anthoathecata; family Corymorphidae; genus Euphysa; species Euphysa ruthae. The sequence continues at coordinate 697 of JAUZNK010003391.1, read as the reverse complement.
ACAAAACACTGAGGTTGAATTTTCTTAAAAAAAATCCATTAAGAGCATTATTAAGAGTATACAAGTCTTGATAATATTCTTTTACATTGATAGAAATTTATATCCATTTTTAAAACCAAATTTGGATGTTATGTAGTCATTTTACAGATCTTAAACATTTTCTCCTAATTGTAAAACTTTACTGAAGAATTAATGCAAGTATGCGTAGACTTAACAATTAAATAATAATTAGTATAATTAGTAATGTTTAAAAACTTATGCAATTTTTTATTAAGCTTTTTCAGATTATTATTAATATTATTAATATTATTAATAATAATAATAGTATTATGAAGTAAAAAAGAGATAATTTCTGAAAACAAAGTCAATTATTTCATTACAAGCAGTAGTGAGTAAGCAATAATACTCACTGAAGGGTTGCTTGCTGGAGGCCCTGTCCGTAGTTTTGTTGTTTGTTTAATCAACTGACAGTAAAACTCTGTTTGTAGTTCGGGATGGTTGAGGCAAAGTTGAATCATATCTTTAGCAAGAGCAACATGGTAATCAATTGCTGTATCACTAATTGGTGTATTCGAGAATAGTTGAATACTCTGATGTAGAAAAATTAAAGCAAGAAGTTTATGTTAAAACACAAAACACATACAAACAAAATTGTTTCGACACACGCACGGACACACGCACGGACGCACGCACACAC
>JAUZNK010003390.1:0-10938 GCA_035046665.1 Euphysa ruthae | reverse complement strand
TTTACAAATATTTGTTGTGTATGCAAAAAATCTACAAGTTATAAACATCATAATCTACAATGTAATAATTGCAACAACTGGGTTCATAAAAAATGCAACAAACTTAATGATATTGATTATTTTCTATTAAGCTCAATTTCTTTTTGGTTTTGTATCATATGTATGGATGAATTGTATCCATTCAGTAAAATTACTGACCAAGAACTTAATTCATCTAAATGAGCTTTCACCTGATCTTAACATTCGACCATCTATAGAATATATTAAATTGTTTAATGAATTTAATGATTTTTTTACTTCTCAAGCCGTTGATTTTTCTGAAAATGATGAATTTTCTTCTAATTCCATAAACTACAAATTCCTTAATAATGAAGATTGTTGTTATTCAAATTTTGAGAATATTAATTCATTTTCTGTTCTTCATATGAATATTTATTCCCTTACATCTCACTTACATGAGCTTTCTACAAAGCTTACTTTACTAAATTTTAATTTTATTGTAATCAGTATAACAGAAACAAGATTAAGAAAAGATTTTGGTAAACAATACCATTATCAATTGAAGGTTTTAGTTATGAACTCATTCCAACCGAGGCTTCATGCGGTGGATCTCTTTTGTATATCTCTCACAATCTTTACTATAAACCCAGTGTTGATCTTCATCTATACAAATATCTCCATCATGAATCTGTTTTTGTGGAAATATTATTCCCTGAATAATCTAATTCAGTAGTTGGGTGTGTGCATAAACATCCTTGTATGTCAATAAGTGACTTCAATAATTTATCTTTTTATTTCGATTTTACACAAAATAACTAAAGAAAAAAAAATGCAGTCCTCTTAGGAGACTTTAACATTGATGTGGCTAAAACTAGCGGTGATGTTGATACACACGAGTTCTTTAACTTTGTTTTATCACAAAATCGTCTTCCTTATATAACTCTTCCTACACGAGTGAATGATAGATTTCATACACTCATCGACAATATTTTTTCTAATTCTACTGATACAAATATTTTATAAGGAAATTTGATAGTTGCTATTTCGGATCATCTCCCTGAATTTCATATTTTCCCTGATTTTGATAGAAACTTTATTCCTCGAAAATATAATTTATTGAGAAGTCAATAAAAATATTGACAAAACTTCCTTACTAGCTGATTTTAAAAATACTTTTTGGAATAACATTGTTAATACAAACAGCATATGTTTATGCTAAAGAGTGCTATAACAAGTTTTTTGTAAAAGTAAATTTAATATTAGATAAACATGCTCCTCCCAAACGACTAAGTAACAAAATTTTCAAACGTAGTTTTAAACTATGGATAACTTTAGGTATTATAAAATCTTTGAAACGAAAGAATGAGTTACATAACAGTTATGTTAGAGCTAAAATTGTAGAGAGTAATTTATTTTTATTTGGAAAATTTAAGCAATATAAAAACATGCTTGACAAACTGATTAAAAAGAGTAAACAGAACTATTTTAATAAACATTTCTCTGATAACTTTAAAAACCTTTGCGAAACATGGAAAGGAATTAATAACATTATTCAATCAAAAAACAAAACTGGATCCATACCAAGTTATGTTATGGAAAAAAAATATATCCATAACAGATTATTCTCAAATTGCTAATATATATTTAACTCTTACTTTTATTCTATTGCAAAATATCTACAATCAAAAATTCATTCTTCTCATATTAATTTCTCAAATTACCTCCAAATGTAAGTAGTATGTTTCCTTCCCCAACTGATAGCACTGAGGTCTTTAATCTCATCTTGAAATTAAAAAATGGCAAAGCCTCTGGCCCAAACAGTATACCAACAGTCATTCTTAAACATCTCAACACTCAAGTCTCTATTATGTTATGCCGTCTATTTAACATCATTTCCTACTGGAGTTTTCCCAAATACGCCTAAAATATCCTCAGTTACTCCCTTATATAAAAAGGGCTCTAAACTAACATGTGAAAATTACAGGTCTATTTTACTGTTTTCCAATATCAGTAAGTTAATTGAAAAATTAATGTATTAAAGATTGTATAGATTTTTGAATGTTTTTAATTGTCTTTCTCAGCTTCAATTTGATCTAAGCATTCTACTTCTCAAGCATAAATAAGCATTACAGAGAAAATTCTCGAAGCGTTAGATATAGGCAATTTTGCATGTGGAATATTTATCGATCTTCATAAAGCGTTTGACACCGTTGATCGTGATATTCTTATCTATAAATTCAGAGCCTCCCAAGGGTCTGTACTTGGACCTTTAATATTTTAACTTTATATTAATGATTTTAATCAATCAGTTAAATATTCTGTATTACATCACTTTGCTGACAACACGAACCTTTTGTTTGCAAACAAGTCAAGTTATACGTAAAAAGATTAATTCATATCTCAGAGGCAATACTAATTGGTTAAAAGATAACAGAATTTCCCTAAATATATGTAAAACAGTGTTAATTGCATTTCGTAGCAGAAAAAACCCTATTGAGTATGAAATAAAAATGAAATTAAACGGAAAACGTCTTTACCCTTCAACGTATGTTAATTACCTTGGAGTCTTGATTGATGAGAGTTTGACATGGAATCATCATATTAACGATCTAATTAAAAAACTTAATAGATCAAATAGCATGCTTTCAAAAATGCGTCATTAAATTATTAATAATAATACCATTCGTTCTATTTATTTTTCAATTTTTCTTCGCATATTAGCTATTGGTGTTAGGTTTGGGGTCAGAATGAAAACTATCTATTAAATAAATTACTTTCACTTCAATGGTCTGCTCTAAGAATAATAAACTTTCAGTCTTTCCCCTCTAATCTATCAATTTTGTTTCATAGTTTGAATATAACTTTGTTCTCGAATTTTGTTAGAAATTCCAATCTTATGTTTGTATACGATTATTTTAAAAATAATGTTCCGGTATCAATATCTAATTACTTTTCTGGGAGTCTCTATACTCATAATTACTTTACCCGTGGTGTTAATAATAGTAAGCGAGCTCTACCATCATTTAAAACTGTAAAATATGGTAAAAACTCAATAAAATTAAAGTGTACTGCTGAATGGAACAAATCAATTATGCAAATCTATAGATTATTCTCTATGAAATATGGCGATTTTCGTCAATATGAATCAATTTTTGATTTAAACCGAGCCCAATTTAAAAGACTAGTTTTTAATTTCGTTTGTACTAAAAAATCTATTATTAAAAGTTTTTTGCTTTTTGTTTTCAAAATTTGCCGATATATTGAAAAAAAAAAAAAAAAAAAAAAAAATCTAGGGTTTGGTTAGCTCTTGCTCTATGAATGACTCCCTCCTATTAACCAAAATTTTATGCAATGGTTGTCTTGGTATTTATATTAATAAATATAGTTTATAGTTTAGTTTAACAAATAGTTTTTCTATTATTTAAGCGAAATTATAAATGTATATTTATTGGTTAAAAAGGAAAACATAATAATAATAATACTTTAGGGATAGTAGAAATTCTCAATGTAAATCCACGCTTAGAAAGAATAGTGTCGACCTTTTCATAGAAAACCTTACCCTCTTCAAATGTCTCATATCCTGATGTAGTATCATCGACGTACATGTCTCTCAAAAAACGTTCAACAAATTGAATTTCAGATTAAGAATGCTTACCTAAGTAGTGTCTAATGGTAGCATCAAAAGAGAAAAAGACTACTATCAACTTCAAACGCAACAAGCAAAAACCGAAGCACAATTACGTTAGCCTACTCTCCTGTCGGTTTCTCAAACCAGAGAAATTTCAAGTAAACTTTATGCTCCTCATTATTCTCAACATCAACGAAAGCCTGCTTTATATCTGCCAAAAGAGCGATACTATTATAGCGAAAGCGAAGAAATATATCAAAGATTTTATAGACTTGGACCATGGTACAAACAATCATTAAGAGGAGGTCCATTCATAAAACACGATGCATCAAAGAGCACACGTGTTTTAGTTGTCTCTTTCAAACGCTTTAATTGTCTCTTTCAAACTAAGAGCTCTCAATTACCCAATTATTCTTTCACCTGACATTTTTTTTTCACAACCTGACATTGCATAAGAAATTTTTAAAAACAATGAGCCATTTTCCCTGTTGGTTCACTCATATTCAGTCCGCTCAACACCCATCCTATAATTGATTCGGAAACCACACTGATGGTGGTTTATGTTTCTGATCCTTAAGAAAAAATTTTTCCGATTCAATATCTTTTATGTCAAAACTTAAATTTCATATAAGAAAAATTGCTTTGAAAATACAAGGCAAAATTATACAATACAAATAATGTTATCATGATACTATATCAACTAATTGTTTTTAATGTAAAATCCGTCGAAGAGCGTGTTGCTGTGTTTAAAGATTCCTTTTTACCGCAAATTTTAGATAGGTAATTTCTTATAGTAGGTGAAAGAAAAACGTAAATAATCGGATCAGAAATAAGTGCCAAGATATCCAAAATCGCTATTGCAAAATCCATATCATCAGTGATGAAATCTTTGTCAAAGTAATGGCTATAAACGTCGATCAAGTCAGGTATAACAATAAACACGATGAATGTTAATACAAGAAAAAATATAACGAGGAATCCTTTTAAAGATTTTTTCAGCTTTTTCGCTTCTCGCTTCGTGGAATCATAAACGTCATTTTTATGCAACCGATGCATCCCCATTGACAACTTAATAGCGTAACCGTAAGTCGTGAATGCCAGACAAAGGAATATTATATCTAGGGATAAATCAATGGATACGATAGCAGTTGTATCATGGACAAATATTCCCAGAATAACACACGCTGCAATTAACAAAATGTAAGTTATGAAAGTAATGATATTGCTTCTTCTTCCAGACATGTATATTGGATAAAGAAAGTTCAAAATTAACTTCATAAGACGTTCCAATGTTAATAATATCATGAAAATATATACAGGAAGTCTCTGAAAGTTCCACAATATTTCATCTGGGATTGTTTCCAATTCAATTTCATATTCGCCTAGCACAAGAAGACTCACCTTTATTAAGCCGGTAATTAACTCTGCTAGGCTTAGGTGTATTAGCAAACGGTTTTGTATTTTATCACCTGCAATCGGACCTGTTTTGTATAACAAAATTATCCCACAACAATGTAACATAGTCGCAATTACGTATCCAGCCAATTCAATAATAGATTGTTCTTTCATGATTGCAGATCGTAAATCATAAATGAATTTTTTGAATTTTTTGTAACGCTAAAACGAAAATTTTCTTTAAAAGAGCAGAGAAGAAGAAAGCAGTTATGCTGGACAGTTTAAGTTTAGTCATTTTGTTATTAGATAATTTTTCTATTATTTCCTGGGTGGTATATGAGTCATTGTAGCCCACCCAATTAAGCTAAACTGTGATACAACAGGAGGAAAGGGGTGGAGATCTTTGCAATGCCTGCTTGTGATTTCACTGGAGAAGGTTGAAACCATTGCGAACCCCAACTGCGATTTAACTGGAGAGGTTAGGGGAATATTACGCAAAAACTTGTAATTTAACTGGGGAGATATGGATCATTATGGGCTCCTAATTGTGATTTAACTGAAGTGGGGTAGGATCATTACGTTTCCCAAATGTAATCTATTTAAAGAAGGGTGTAACAATGTTCTTAATTCCTTTAACCTGGTCAAAATACTCGTCATTCATTAAATTTGTTCACAAATTCTTCATTGTTTCATTGATTAAAAAAAATTACACTAAGGTTTTATTTGGTTGTAATTACACAATATTTATACAAATTTTAACCAATATTGTAACATTGGAAATATTTCCTTTTAATAGAATCTTTGGAATAAAACGTATTACTAAATCCTAAAGAGTATTTAAAAACCTATAGGTTATTCATTTCATCTTCATCAGAAGCATTTTTCTAATTATATTACCCATAGCATTCTACAAAAGAAAAATAGCAAATTTGCTAATCACTATTAAAATTCCAACATATCTGCAAAGACATGCAATTTCTTGTCATCCGATAATTAAGTTAGCTAGCCAAAGTGTTCATAGTTCCTTGCGCATGAATCTTTACTTTAAATCTCTCTCGAGACTTTAACACTCTTTGCATATGGTTGGAAGTGAAGCTTTGATTAATCTTATAAAATGATTTTGAAGAATACCTCTAATTAGGCAACTATATGTAACCATAGCTGTTGCTTGTATTCCTGGAAGCCAATATGTAAGGTAACTTTCCAATAAAAATTTTCTTTAAATTCCAGAAAAGTTAAAAATATACTAGGCTAACTAGTAGTTGAAGATAGCTATCGAAAATTTCTTGGAACTTCGTTTTTTTATACTTCAACTTTTTTTCAAATTTTTTTTTCCAAATTAACAAATCTTCATTTACCTCTTTTAAAATTTCTATAACTAAATTAATGAAATGGAAATAATACTCTTATTGAAAAGATGCACAACAGGCAACCCCAAAATTATTCAACCCAACCGGCCTATTGAGATTTCAAGCTTCCTGCTATGTTAAAGATATAGTATATAATCACTTTCTACTCACCAACGTAAAATTTGTATGAAATGAGAAGGTTCAATTACCATAAAAAAAAATCTTATTAAATTTTAAGTCATGAGTGAGTTGAATAGCAGAATAGGTTATAAACAAACATAGATTATGTCTGTTTTTACATAAGGTGGTACTTGCTTGGGTAAATAAAATCAAAATTTCACTTTATGAAGTTACATGCTTTTGCATGTTTTGAATACGGAGAAATAGATAGTATAATTCTTTTTGCTGGTTTTGCTTGCAAAATACATTCCCATTTTAAAATTTGACAACAAGTTCATCTTTTGAAGAATTAAATTGAAGGGTATATCCACATTGATTGCCTTAAATGACTTCATACAAGTTCTAAACCCAGGGTAGGCGTAAAATACCTGGATTTGTTACGAACATTTGCTTTCAGAGTATATCGAACAACGTTTTATTTGCATGAATGGTAGAGATATAGAAGCTGAATTAAAAGTACTTATTTTTGACAAATTGGCGGTCATACAATGAATTATATTTTTTGTGGTATGTTATATTCCAATTGTTGCCTTCTTTTTTTAGTTGTAATTGAAATGAATGATATTGATAATATCCAAAAATCAAAATTTAACAAAAAAACGTAACAAGGTGCAACCAATGTCTGTCAATACGATTAAGTATTGCAATAGTGATTCAACCTTTATAGGTCCTATTACCTACCTTAATTAAAACCTGGTGGACAGATAATGTATGCTCAAGGTAAAGAAGACAAATATGCACATAATCAAATGTCACGCCATGTTCATTCATTTCATAGGGAGCAAAAGAATGAAGCCTATGCTGTCAGAACGACTTTCGCCTACGCAAAATAAGGAAGTCCCCTTGCTCTACAAGAATAAACTCCCTGTCCTCCATGCTATTATGGTTTGTTTGACTTAAATGATCGAGGAAAGAAGTTTTTGGAACAGTTTTCATAAGACTATACATCCTGTAATAGACTAGATAGTTGTTAAATCTATGCGGGAATTTACTACTCACATATCATTTTATACAAAGTTGGCATTGTACTAAATATACTATGTTGAAAGAATTGCAGTTAAGAACTCCACCTCGAGTATTATCAGTATCTTCACTCTCTTTATCTTTAAAGGAACTCTACTCACTACAGATCGACAAACCCCACAGCGTTTTCCAGCCACCATTTACATTCCATTTAGCATTACCCGCAGAAAATTTGGCCATAACTAGCAGGTATTTAAGGCTTTTACTCGACAATGGGAACCTCTTTGAAAACGTTTTGATGTTCTTGATCTGGTGTGAGCAAGAAGTGAATCTTTCCAAGATATGAAAAATTCAGAACTAATCTTTTATCCTGGTGAAGTATAGTCTTCGGAGTGAGCAAATCATCCCTACTAAATTCTATTTCTACGATAAAAAAGTATTATATATAAATATATTTATACCATTCAAAAAAAAAAAAAAATTATTCTGTACTATCACTTTTAACATTAGTTTTAAGATTCTTATTTAGATGTTTATATTTGGAGACAAACTCATTCTTTTTATTTGACATAGTTTTGTTGTCGGAGTTATTAATGATGTAGAGCTTTTCTGTGATGCAAAGGTTACAACCATTTCAATTCAATTTTCCTTTTATTCTCTTAATGATTGTTCACTGAACAATGAAATTAGTTTTCTTTCAACTCCTATACATATTTTGATAGAATGGTTCTATTTTTATACTTTTTAATATTGAATGAATTTGTGTGGTTTCTGAATCTTGATTTAATCTGAAAAACCATTTCTACGCGCTTTTCATTATTTGTAGTATTGCAAACTTCCGCTGGATAAACTTTTTATTGATTATTTAGCGGACAAGCTATTATTTCTAAAACTGCATCCCAACTTTTCTTGAATTGTTTTTTTACTTTTTGTGCCAGCACTCAGGAGACCGCACTCGGTAGCAGAGCTATTATAATTGGAAAAACTGGTGCTGCGATCACGGCCGCTAAAAGGCCCGTTCCAATGCTATCCAGAACGACGCATATCACAGTTGCTCCGAAGTCAACACCGTCGATAACATTGACGACCCGAGTATATTTTTTCAAAAGACTTTCACGGGTCTCAGTCTATGCCTTTCTTTTGTATTTAAGTTTGGCTACCAGTATCAATCGGTAGTCTTGGCCCCGGTAGTCTGTACGTGCTTCGTTTAGTGTAAGTTATAGCTGAGGGTATCTATCTACATTCTCCATATCGAATTTATATGGACCATTTCTTTAATGTGGCCATTCAGGGCCATAAATAGCTCCCACTCCTGTCCTTTGATCATCTAACCAGTCTTGAAATGCTGAAGTGGTTCTCCTTTATGACCAGAAGTACCGCTTTCCTGGGTCACATTTAGGACCAAAGCAGTCTAGGTCTTTTTTAGGCCCAAACACCCCCCGTACGGCCGCGTTTGTTTATAGCTCTATATATTTATACTCTCCATATATAAATCGTAAACTTGGATCAATATAATGCGTGTGAGACAGATCAACTATTAGGGGTCTATATTTTTTACTTGTCGCATCGTTTTAGACACCCATAAAGCGATCTATGGCACCATGGGTAATTTGAAACCTTAGCTGTGGAATTTTGTGTCGGCGGGGAACCAAAATATACATATGTAGTTCATTTATAAACGCTGGCGCTATGCATGTCCACTTCTACAACAACAATGAAATAGTAGGATTGGAGGAATGTTGTCGTGCGAATCCATTTCTGATCAGGCGGTCGAAATACTTCCTTCGACCACTCTGCTTCTTCTATCAGATCATCCACATTGAGAATGTTCTTCTTTTTTGGGTCGAACTGTATTGGCTCTTCAGGAATAGCAGTGTAAGTCGTAATAGGAATGCCTCGGGTTTTCAACGCGGTTATGATTTTCCAATACGCTGGTTGGTCCGGCCGGTAAACGCAAAGGTATAGCGCTTCAAACTGTAAATGTGGGTTGAGTAGGTGATCCTGGATGGACATTGTTTTACCGCAATTGTTGGTCGACATTTGGGAATCCTTGCAGGATGCGTCGGTAGGCAGATATCTAGTTGCTGGAATTCCATTTGAACGCTATTCTTATGTAAGGTTACGTATACGTCAAAACTGGTGTGAGATTGGTGCTGGTCAGCTCGAAGGATGGTATCCAGACACACTGCACATTACACACGGGGTATATTGCTCGAAAGATTCTCGTGGTAGCCAAGGCAGTATATAAAGTTGCACTGAGAGTAAAAGACACGCTGCGCCTGTTCCCGCGTGTTATACGAAAAAGACAGTTGCTACAGAACGATATGGCCATGCGGTTGTCCTTAATTCGAGCAAAGCCAGTGTTTAAGTTGATTGCCACCAAGGCGGTGGCTAGAGTAGCTATTACAATCGCACCTGCATGCTGGCCCAAATTTCACGATAGAGTTTATGGCGAAAGAGAAATCTTTGCACCCTATGGACAGGACTCTCTTCTATCAGCAACAAGAAGCGGGCAAGAATCAGTTTAAACTGGAGGGAAAATAGAGCGGTCTTTTGCCTAGCCACATAATTGTAGTTTTAGTTCGTGCATCGGCGTTTGAAGGGGACAAAACACAGAACATCTTAAATTTTGTAAATTATGGACTAACTCGCGTACATCTGACCACTGGTTCGAGAGAGTTTAACTGAAAAATCTTGAAGTGCTCCTTTGCTCTATATTAGTGTTTATTAATATATATATATATATATATATACAACTATGTAAGCGTACCAACGTTAAATAAATAAATGAATGAATGAATGCTGCACGAGAATAACTTTCCACATTGGATATCGCAGGTAAAGTCTTGGCGGCAAACGACAATATTATCGATCTTGCAAGCTTTATGGGAGGCACCGCAATTTATGCGTTTAATTTGACGGCTGATGGATCACAAGGTGCACATTGGAGTCTCCATCTTAGAAAATCATTGTAAATGGCCGGCATATTCGCACAATTGGGCTGCAAAATCGTTCCAAAGACTCGCAAGAATTTAGGATGTTATGGGCTATATTTTTGTATCCCTTACTTGAGCAGCGAAAATAATGGCACAGCGGTTGCGCCAAGGACAGGAGCGAATAATATCGGAAAGTTATATCCGTTTTAGAATTTTTTCATAGGATGAAGCTTTTTTCGATGCTGGTTAGCCGAGGCTCGTTTTTACTTAATAATCCCTCTAATTTCGGTTTGATTCGGTGTGCTGCTGGAAATCAAAGCTTACTATTAACCACGTATTTGGCTGTGTTTTGCAACAGTCGGTCGAGGCATGCTGAGGCCGTTTTTAGCAGATAATCTCGCACGTGCTTGGCTTATGTGACAAAAGCTTCGTGACGGTGCTTATGTTTTCATAGTGCATATTTAGACTGAGGCATGTTATATATATA
>JAUZNK010003389.1:0-10938 GCA_035046665.1 Euphysa ruthae | reverse complement strand
AAAAAAAAAAAAAAAAAAAAAAAAAAAAAAAAAAAAAAAAAAAAAAAAAAAAAAAAAAAAAAAAAAAAAAAAAAACGCCTGTAAGTACTGAACGACGATCGGTAGTTCTAAACACTTCGTTGAAATAATAAAGTAAAACGTGGACATTGGATTAAATTTTATAATTGACATATTCAGTGGCAATAGTTATGATGCTCTATCACTTTCGTGTCTCGAAGAAAGTTACATCAGTAACGTAAGAGGATGCTCTATTATAGGAAAAAAAAAAAAAAAAAAAAAAAAAACTCATTAAACAACTACATAAAACATTCATGTCCATTTATACTCCGATAAAAACAATTACCACTTCCCACATGTTATGTTTTCCATAAAATACATCTTTGATAGGGTAAACAAATTGATTAAATGATTAATACTGTGAAACTATTTGTTGCCATAGTGAAGCTCTTTTACACAGACAGTATGAGGTATATTTTACGGAAAATTTGAGGGTAACCCCTCAAGTGTTAGATTTATTAGTAAAAAAAAAAAAAAGAAGAAAAAACTGTGTGAAACGCTTGGATTTGTGGTAATGTTATATCGCACTTTAAATACGCTAATTGGTTTAAACTTATAAAGGAGAGGAGAGCTTTTCTGGGTTATACAACGAGTCAAATAATACTTACATGATGTCAAAAAATTCTGAGAAAATATCAAAGTAAAATCGTAACTTTATGAAATTCTACTCAGAAGTTAGAACTTTTATTAGAAGCGATTGAGCTCAAATTCATATCTGATCTTCTATGAACTATGAACCAAATGCACCATAAAAATTATATACTGTTCTTACAGATCTTTTCGAACTCAGGCGAAAACTTTACAAAAAACTGGACATGGAAAAAATTTTAAAACCACACACATAACACGTTAAATTACTCTGCAATTTAGTTCATTACAATTTCCTAATGAAGTATGGTTTTCTTGTTACACAACCTACCATTTAGCTAGATAACCTGTGTTGTCACACCACATCGTCGTCGCTGTCACGTACGCCGCGACACCACGCAACCTTCATAATCACAAACATCATTCCTTAATGCAAGCTTTCATTTTGTTTATTTGCTCAAACACGCTGATATATAGGCATTTTTTTTCGATTCAAAACATGAGAGCTTCTTTATATAGTAGCTTACAGCGTATTAAAAGAGACAAACAAGTTGTTGAAGCTACGTCAAGCCACTCTTTTTGAGATTGGCAGCTATGATCATGTTAGTGACCGCTTTAAAAACAAAATCTATATTCGCAGTGTCAGTGGCACATGTCAAATGTACATAAATTTCTTTTGTTTCATTTCGATTTCTTTCAATATATTTCTGTCTGATAAATGAGCTTGCTTCGTTGTACACAGCTTCACCTAGAGCAAGCAAAGTTATGATACCTTGTGTAGAAAAATAAAACACACACATACTGGCATTGAAACAAATCTTAAGTGTCAGCTTTAAATCTTTGAAAAAACTTATTGATTTTTAAGGACGTTCAGGTACTGTACCGGATGCAAGTCCGAAAATTATTAAGTGACAGACATACTTAAGTTGTAAATTATAGTTCAAAATTGTCGATACGCAGTTATCAACAACAACGTTTTCTAACATCACTCATAAACTGAGCACAGTTGAATCGTATCTTTTTAACTTTTTAGGAAATATCAGCCTGCAAAACTTTTTTTTCAAGATTACCGATACGTCAACAAAATTTCTAACACCTGAAAAAGGTTCCTTGGCTCAATTATCAGAGATAAAAAAAATTTTAAACTTGACCAGAAAAACGTTAAGTGAACATGGTCAGACAAATTTTGGTAAGTGGCTATGAGGGTCAAAAAATGCTATCAAGCAAGCAAAACAACCTCTTAAAAACCCTCAACAGTATTTCCTAATATTACCTATAATATAAATATATTTAGAGAATAATTTTGAACTGAAAAATGGTAATTTTTTAAAGGCGTGTTTGGCATACATTTTCACCCCAGATTAATTTACACAAAAAAACTGTAGAATGACTATATTTGGGCTGCTGCAACCTAAAAATTAACAGTCAAAAAAATTAAATGTCTTTTAATTACCTTTATTGTCATTAAAAGAAGAAGCTACGTAATCAGGAAAACATAGTGTTAGAGGAGAATGACAAATTTTGATTTTGAACAAATCCTTCTTGTTAAGAAACAGGATCACTGAAGTGGTTAGGAAATATTCATTGTTTACGATTGAGTCAAATAACTTCAAGCTTTCTATCATGCGGTTCTAAAAAAAAAAAAGAACGAAATATTCAAAAATATATATATTAAAAATATTATGATATAAACTGCCTCAACAACAACTACTTCCTACTTAATATAACATAAGATTAGCCTCAATCACAAAAGGGTTAATTCTGGTACAAAATAACAATATTTGAGTATATTTGCATACAATATAAGAAAGACCTAAATTCTAACGGAAGAGCAGAAGGACCAAGATTTTTAAGATCATTAGGGATTGCCTAACTTTTTATTTTTGTAGGGTGCTAACAAACTTCCTTCCTACCCATAGCATGCTGGCTAGATAACTAGTTACCATGAATGATACGATTTCAGAAAAACAGGAATAGAATTTAGTGACTTATGATTCTCAGAAATTACTTCAACAATAACAAAATCAGTTTTTTCTATCTGTCGAAAAAAAATTGTTCGAAAAAAAAAAACATTTCAGACCAAATTTAAGCTAAGACAATGCTCAGGCGATTTTTTTAAAAAACGTTTAACAAGCAAAAATTAGTAGAGACATTATTAAACATTTCAATGGAATGGTTGATTAAATATTCTTTAAAAAACACAGTATGTTACTTTTGATGGCTGGCTATCAGATGTACCACCCATTAGGTTTGTTGTAACTGTTATTGAAAATAAACTATCAAATCACAAATCAAAAATTACAGAATCATTTAAAGAAAATAAATTTGCTATTAACCTAGAAAAGGTCAAAAAACGGAATTGTTTGGCAGTGTAAAAAATTTCAGGTAATGAACATGAGTTTATTATATAGTAACGTGATACTAATATAAAAACACAGCTAACAGCTGCAAACATCTTTGGACTAAGACTGATCAAAATTGGCATTTACCACATCTCTTACAAGATGGAAAAAAGCTACGCAGTCAGCTGAGAACAATATCAGCCATTACATTAGCTTACATTTCAATGATTTCATCTCTCTTTACACAATGTTTTACCTTGAGCTCAAACCCCCAGCATAAGATAGATAAACTTTGTTTATTTAAAAACTGAATTGCAAAACAATTTACACAAAAATTGACAGAATAAATTTATGTAGTGAATAAAAACGAACCTTATATTCTAACTTTCAAAGCATTTAGAGAACTAAACGGAAACTTTTGTTATACTAAAATTACACAAACTAGAAACAGTGGGTATCTGCTATCTCTACCAAAAGCATATTTAAAATCCTTTAAACTCATCAGAAGTAAAGTCTTTAATGTTGTTACATTAAGTTCCATTCATAAATATTAATAATTAGCAAACAACACAGACCGCCATGAAGAACTATAAAAAGTTAACAACAAACAAATAAAAGTTTTAAATTTATCAAAACAATTTTTGTACATAGCTTAAAATTCGCAAAAAAAAAAAATAAAAATAAAAAATCCAGCTAGTCTTGTAGTTTAAAAAAATATATCTTTGTTTGATCTTACGAAAGTGTAGATTATTTCAATTTTTAAACATTTTTAACAAGAACTAATTATATAAAGGCTTTATAAACACTAATGAATTAATCATTCCAACAAGCGAAAATATTACTTGTTTTTCAGGAAACAAATTTGTTTTATGGAATTTTTGTTAGATCACTTAGAAATTATTTTGAACAAAATTTAAATAATCCTGAAAAGTATCTTAAAAAAATAAAATAAAACGTAAGAACTTCATTTTCGGGAATCAGTCAAAACTCGTCTAATTGTGCTAAATCCTCTTTCTACAGCAGATGCAATAAATGGTAGTGTTAAAAGCAGTTCAACGACTTCTAACAGGTTTGGATCACCCTTATGGTTTTGCTTATACACCATATCCCAAAATTTATTTGAGTCTATCTAACGAAATCCCTCACTTTGTACGCGAAATTTTAGATCATTGAATTCTTTGGTTAGCGCATTTAATTCAACGTTAGCTGCACTTAACGCCACCTAAAGGTGCTTTTATAAAACAAAATATTACATTTATTTAGTTACATCCCAAATATTTATATTACGGGCTTAAATGTCTGTAAACCTCAACTTATATGATTTAATTCATCTCGAGTAAATAAATCGATTTGTATTTATTAAATCAAAACCTTTTGCAGTTTACTTCGGTTTCACTTAAATCTTTAATCATTCATGAACCACCAGTCACAACAAAAATTTTAATCGCGTTATATCTGCATGATTTGATCTCTATCTTCTCTATAATTCAATTCTGTATATGTTATGTAATTCACTTCAACTTTTATCAACTCATTAGATCCTCATAGCTTGTTATTAAAATAACTTAAAAATTTCAACACACACACACGCACAAAAACAAGTGACTCATTTTAAGCATTCGATACATTATTTTTGTTTTACTTTATTTCTGTTTATAAGCATGTAAAGCTAAGTTATAACTTAAATCAATTAGTACGCATAAACTTGCCTTAAAATGATTGAATATAGCTTCAATATCACGTATATCAAGACTAGTTAAAGAAAGAGCGTTCTCTGTTTGTAAATCTTTATTAAGTATGCTATTTTCTTCAACTAAGTATGAGAAACGGCATTTAAGATTTCAGTAAATCTACTAGCAACTTTCTCCCTGCGATTAATTGGCCTTTGATGTGAAAGGTCTGTTGAATTGTGAAAAATAAATGGCTCAGTGTACTTGAAAAGCTTTGGTTTTTTTCCGATCGTAATTTCTTTGCATTTAAATTTGATAAATTTATTAGAATTATCTGGGTTCAATTCAATGTCATTTTTAGTATGTCTGGTCAAATTTTGAATTGGATTTTCTTCTGAAATAAATCCAGACATATTTCTTGTAAAAAAAAAAAAAAAAAATTCCTTTTCGCCTGGAGTGACTTAATCAGTGTGAGGCTTCTGATAATGAGCTACTATTTTCAGTCTGGAGAACTAACGATATTGTTGAAAAAGCACATATAATATCTTCAAAACAATTTAGATCCATAAGGAATTCAAAGTTTAAAAGATATATTTGCAGGTAGCTAATTGCCTCTTCAGATTTTTCGACTTCATTTCTATTTTCAAAATGTAGAACAGAAGGTACCCAATTAATTTTCATTGAAGCAACGGCATTTGGCATGCGATACAAAACATGTACTAAATTATGTTTATTGATAGAAACAGCTAGAGTGTTATTTATTTCATCAATCTTTTACACACTTGCTCATTCTTTTGGTCTGTTACGGAAATTGAAATGAAATATCTTCAACAATTCTGTGACATATTTTTATGTCTCACCAAGAGCATATTCTGCAGCTAAATAGGGTCTATAAGCAAAGCAGTGAATTGTAAAAAGCCAGTCAAAAATCTCTTGTTTCCAATTAGCCATTAAGCCGTTTCTTCTGCCAGATTCCACGCCTGCTTTATCAACACCAGCACCCAAAATTCTTGGAGCAAGTTTTTTCATTTCTTCAATTAGTTTTGGAGTATTCCCTGTGGCCAAAAATTTTGGACAGAAGAAATTGATTATGCCTTTCAGTGTCACATGAAAGAGGTTCCCCACATTTGTAGTAGACTCATAAGGTTTCATAGGATTTACATTGATTTTTCTGTACTTTTTCTGACAAATTTCCGACAAATTAGGAATTAGGAATCTTAGCACATCAGCAAAAGATGTCAATGGGCGTTCTTTGCGAGCTGTTAAGAGCTATACACAGGAAAGGTTTAACTGCAGCAATGCTATGCTAGTTTGATGAACCACAGGGTATATCTAAGACTGTTTGGTGCTTGGCTGTTGAGACTCCTGTTTAAATTTCTCTGAGTTTGACATGTCCAGCTGTATTAACGCGTCTTTCTAAATTGAACTGGGAAATAAAACTTGTTCCATCAATTTCAAAGGTCGCAATATCTTTGAATAACTTGCCTCTATAGGCTTGCTGAATTTTTTTAACGCCATCTTTAAAAACTTTGATTTTATTAAATGGAATGTTATTAAATTAATGGAATATTATATACCTTAGTTCCATTTATTTTCGGGTGCCATAATTTTCGCTTCTTTAATTTTCGCGCAGCTGAATAATTGATATGTTCGCGTACCAGTTTTTTTCATATTTGAAAGAAGGTCAAATAGGAATAGGAAACGAAAAAGACATTGTGTAACAACTCTATTATAGCAGTTCTATTCTTTATTTAACAAAATAAACACAGTGAAGCAAGTCACAAATCACAATTAAGCACAAGACACGTACTGAATTGTCTTTAAATGGACCGAGCTCGATATTTTCCCTCAGCTTATTTGTAATCCCAGCTTCACTCCAACCATAGATAACAATATCTGGCTTTAATTTAGCGTAGCCGTTGACAACTCACTTTGTGTGTAAAGGTTTCACTATTGAGACCCTGACATAAATTTTGATTTTGTGAGATCTTTTGCCTTGCTTCATTTGTTTAGTGATTTCATCAGCATACCACAGCTGTGCTTCACGCCGAAGGAAATTTTTAAAACTTTTATTCACTGCCAAGTCCAAAAACTGGAAATAGCTGGTCCAATTACTTGGAACTGGTACCATCTTGTTATTCGACCTTCGAACAACTTCCTTGACTGGTTCAGTCCATTGACCTTTAAAGACATCAGAAGCCATGGACTACTTGAGTTAAATTCTTTTCTTTGTTGGTTAACATAAGGAGCAAGTACATATTCTAAATAGCCTAAACTGGTTTGTTCATTCGCCCAATGACTGTTTGAGTCACAAGAAATTCCTTCAGAAAATTATACTGTGCTTGACAACGACATGTTTTTCCCTGGTCGATCAATTAAGGTGGTAGAAAATCACCTCCCATTGTTATTCCAAAAGCTAGTTATTTGTCAGTAATCGGCAGATCCACTGATCGAAATTCTTCCCTTTTTTCTAATATGTATTTGCTTATAAGACCAAATGGAAGAGAGGTCTATGGTCTATGATGATGATAATCTGAAGTGGTATATGATGAGCCTTTATGATTTCATTGATATCGTGGTAAAACGTATGGCCAATTTCTAGTGTAAGGCCTGATGGCTTTGATGTTGTAGTTTTACGTTTTAAAAACATAATCCTGCCTGACTGACAGTGATTTGGACCATTTGTATCCAAGTTCAACTGTTCCTCCAGCTGTTCAACTGTTCTTCTTTCCTTTAACAATATGCAATCATAAGAAAATGATTCCTTTAGCGATGGTGAGAATTATATTAAAGTTTATATCTGCACCTGATTTCCTCATACTCTTAACCATTTGGATCACTTTTACACCAAGCTCTTCAGGCAAGAGTGTTGGGCGTCCTGTTTTCTTCAATGGCAGCGCTGCAACATTTTCACCATGCTTTTCTGTTTGGTGTCACTTCAACAATTTAACGAACCCACGGACAGTTGATTCGGAAGCATGGTAGTTTGGTGCTGTAGGGCGTCGCCTATGAATAACGGCATATTTCACAACTGCGAAATGAAACTCATAATCATAGTTTTTATACGATGCACTAAATCAGAATAACAACAAGAATGATAGGGAAATTATCGCCAAAATAAAATCAAAACAAGCATCGTGGAAGGTAAACTTTATGGGCAAAGAATTGTCGTTTATATATTTTGTACACCGAATGCCTACATTGAAAATAAAACCAAAAAAAAAAGAAGATTTACCCCTTGGTTTTTTGTGTATTTACTGCATCAGTGATTCCTTCATTTACACACGTTTCTTCAACCTCTGTAAGATTTGCTTGGGCTGAAGAGATACGAATTGTTTCTTTAAGTTTTTCCGTACGCGTGAAAAAATTATGCAGTAACATATTTCATGCTATTTTCAAATTACATAGCCTACTGATCATGTTGCATTGTAGAAGAACATGTTATTTACAAAATCAAAGAGCCGCAAAAAATATTCAGATTCAAAAAGCCTATGAATCACATTACACTGTACATGTTATTTACGAAATCAATGAGGCACAAAAAATAAGCATGTATAAAGGAATATTTTTCTTAGATGGAGGGTAAATACCAAAATTATTTCAACTTCTTGGTTTTGTTTTGGTGCCAATGAAAAAATTTTATTGGCTAACTGACCGACAAAGAAGAAACACAGGAACAAAATCTTGAGATTACTGTCGTATTCCTATAATGGGAAAGTACAATATCAAATTAACTGCGTGAGTCATGGATACCATTTTTATAGAACATGGACACCAAAAGCTGGACAAAATTTGGAGGTGAAACAAGAAGTTGGAAATGTCTAAGATCCCTTGTCAACGGCAATAGGACCAAAGCTTCGAGGAAAACTGACAGACTTCGATATTGTTGGTCATATACCCCGAGAGATCAGTAGGTTTTGTCATTATGTTATTAATTATGGTGTGATCATTGAAGCAAAAGTTTGGAGAATCGGAGAAACTCAAAAAAATCAAAACATTAAAGTTATAGCAACTGATTAAGTAATACATATAAGATAAAAGATATATAAAATTTATATAAGATAAAAACAAAGAAATACGATTGAATTTGAATTTCTATTCCTTCCCGATATTCGACTTATTTGACCCAAAATCGAAAAAAATAGGCCTGTTTCTCGCACCATAAACTGGGTTTGAAATGAAATAGAACAATCTTATTTAGCGCTTTTAACATTGCATATTCAGAATTTTTATTTCTTCTGTTGAAACTCGGTTTTGATCTTTTGTATTTTTAGCGCTTTTAACATTAGAATTGATTATTTCTTCTGTTGAAAATCGATTTTAGAAATAAGCAAATATAGACATTAAAATTTAAAAAATAATTATTATTAGGAACGTATTATTTATTATCATTAAATTTATTTTAACATAGATTAAATAAATTACATATTTCGCTTAGTTAAAAAAGCCGACTCGCGAAATCGCGTGAATTTTAAAGCCGTAATTTAAAATATTAGAAGTAATAATAAGGAGATTAACTAAAAAGCAGATTTTTTTAAAAATTGCTGCTTTTTTTCTTCTTATGACCATGACTTCAGGCATGACAGTTACTGAGAAAAGAAGACGAAGAAATGGACAACTAATATGGGTGAATTCATAGGTCTCGTTTAGTCATACAAAAAATATTTCACTACCAAATAACCATATCAGTTATTTGCCAATAATAAAAAATACGGATAAGAGGATAGGCTTTCAGTTACAGTGAAATTAATTTTCCTATTTTATCCAACTAATTAAATTTTATATAACCATCAACTTGATGATGGCTGTCTTTGGAAAACAATGTTAATATTTTTATATCAAAATATTCATGCAAAAAAATACTGAAATAACTACAAAAAACAAGGCAAATATTAGATTAAAAAATGTACACAGTATAACATGGTAGAAAACTTGTCATTCATATTTGACACTGCAGGATGACTTTGAAAATTATATATCTCAACAAAATTAACTTTAATAGTATACACTTTGCAGAACCTAGACCCTTCAAAACTCCTTTTATGCATACCTAACTTCATGAAAAATTTCAGTAAACAAAATTTATAAAAAAATAAATGCACATGATAAAAATCTATAAATTTTCCACTACATCTGAAATATTACATGCTTAAAAAGAAATACAAAAAGTTTTACTATTTATTTCAAGGCTTGCAATAGGGCAAGTCTAGAAATAATCACCCTTTTGTGATGAAAACACAGATAAACTGTCAAAGGAGATTTTACATAACAAAAATTTAATTCTTTATTTAATAAAAAACCTTACCGTTGAATCATCTTCAGCTAAGCGCAAATCGTAACAGCTTAAAGCAGCACAAAAAATTATAGCTGTGACATCCTGAAAGCAGTGGATCCATTTTCGCCTCTCTGTGCGTTGACCACCAACATCCAAAAGCCTACACGCAAATGGAAAAATAGTTACGTGTTCTTTTTAACCTTTTTAAGAGTCCTGTAGTTTTTTTGAGTTTTGGGAGCCTAATGTTGTGTGGTGGATCTTAAATACAAACATTATTATTTTCAAAAAACGCATGAATTCTGAGTTTACCATCACTCATTTACTCCAGGAAAAAAATTTTTAAAAGTTGTGACACAAGAGTCCGACATCACATTTAATGCACATAAATCATGACTCTCGACGTTTTCCCTGGAGGGCACAAACAAAACATCAGGATTTTTTTTTTCAAATCAGTTTCTAGTACATAGCTTGGAAAGTGGAGACCGGTCAATGACATTATAGCATTCAAAAAATCGTGTTATGATGATATTATAGCATTCAAAAGATAGTGTTTTTATGAAACTATAGCAATCAAAACTTAGTGTTTTTATGAAATTATAGCATTCAAAAGATATGTTTTGATGATATTATAGCGTTCAAAAGACAGTGTTTTCATGATATTATAGTGCTCAAAAGATAGTGGTTTTTGATTTTATAGCGATCAAAAGATGGTGTTTTCATGATATTACCGCGCTCAAAAGATAATGTTTTGATGATATTATAGCGTTTAAAACGATAGTGTTTTCATGATATTACAGCGCTCAAAAGATAATGTTTTGATGATATTATAGCATTTAAAACGATAGTGTTTTCATGATATTAAAGCGCTCAAAAGATAATGTTTTGATGATATTATAGCGTTTAAAACGATAGTGTTTTCATGACATTAAAGCGCTCAAAAGACAATGTTTTGATGATATTATAGCGTTTAAAACGATAATGTTTTCATTATATTACAGCACTCAAA
>JAUZNK010003388.1:0-10940 GCA_035046665.1 Euphysa ruthae | reverse complement strand
ATATTTTTAAAGTTAAAAACATTATTATAATTTTCGAAAATTTCCGATTTAAAAAAACGCACCGTCGCCCACGCTACATGAGCAAGATATCAAATAGCTTACAACATTGGCCTTTTTCTATGCAAATGCTTCCAGCCAGAATTATTTCTACAAAGCTTTTTTACAAATGAGGAATTTTTTGCAAGAAGGTCTCCGACTCCGCTCTTGCTCTTAGACTAAGATAGTAGTATGTGAGCAAAAAGCATCAACAGTTATTGTCTTGACTGCTGCTCTCTTCAAATTCGTCTGAACTCATCTTTTTAATTATTTTATTTCTAAAGAAATCGTTCTGGTCATTATTTAGTCATAGTTTTTAAATATTTATAATGTCCATTGCACTGAAACTACAAATATGACATAGTTACTCATAAAATTCATAAGTAATGAATTGATTTATATTTTATGTAGTATTTCTTTTGCATGGACATCATTTTAACATATAGCTAGAGTTTTAACCATAGATTAAAAAAAAAAGATGCTATTAACAAACTTTTATTAAAAGTTAGTTATTAATATTATTAAATAGATATTAAAAGTTTTAATATCCAAGATCATAACATAAGATGATTTCATTTGTAGTATTTTTTTATAACATAAAGGTTAATTAAAGTATTTATAAAGGAAAAATACTTAAAAACATATATTTGTAGTATTCTTTTATATGGAGAATGTAAAAACATTTTGTTTAGTACTTTTTATGAAATAATCTTCAAATTTAAATTTACCGCTTTTTTTTTGTTTGTTGACATCGAAGAGTAGTTTCAGCTTATTATTTTCGGCTTTGCAGAAGAACCCATAATGGTAGATCATATAGCACAAACATGGCGTAAAAAAAATTTTTTTTGCACCTGAAATTAATGACGCATTTATTAATTACGCAAATTAATTAAAAAAATTAACACAGTTAACGTCACTAGTATAAAAATAAAATAGTCTTACGCAATTGGAATAGTGAAGAACTATGATATAATAAAAAGCAATGCACAAAGTACATGATTTTTTTAGTGTTAATTACACATTTGTTTTGAAGGAGTTGTTTTTATTATAAACTAACGTTAAGATAAAAAGGAATTATGTCACACCAGAAATTAAGTTATGATATAATCATTAATTTTATGTCATATTTATTATTTTATTATAATAACAAATTGATATGGAAATATCAATTATGATACTTGGAACTGCGCGAAAAAGGTAAATATATAAAAACTCATTAAAGTGTCCCGTCAACCCAAATACACTCTACTGTTAATGACATGTGTTATCTTAACAACAGGTGTAGAAATAAATATTAATGAATCTACAAAAAATATTTGTAATTGTATGATAAAATATCATTGTAAAACTACTACTTGATATAAGTAACAAATTGAAATTCTAAAAAACTTTCTTTTTTTATTTTTTTTATTCCAGTCAAAAAATCTTCGTCGTGCCCCACGTGTAGGAAGCCGAAATATATCAGCATGTTAGTCCCTATAGCAATATTTCTGAGCAAATCTTTTAATAATAGAAAATATTTTCTATATATTAAAATTTTGTTTATTTGTTAACTTTGAAAGAGACATAAACTTATTGAACTTATATTTAGACATGAAAAATTTGTAGTAATTTGGATGAATCGATCATCTTCAAATTGTTTAGGGATACTTTCCTCAAAAATTTATCTTAAAATTTTTCATTTAAATCCAAGGAACACTATGATTCTGCTAAATTTAAAAGTTCCTACATTTTAAAAATAGAAGTTATAAGCGTCTAATGAAGAAATATAACATATTTTCGATATTTCCCGTTATAATCGTTTCCTAGCCATTATTTGAAAAATAATTCAGAACTAATTTTTTTGACAATTCACTGCTTGAGATGTGCCTGCGTGATAAGACGCAAAACCAGAACGAAAGTTTTAATGCCATGATCTCGGAACGAGTTCAGAAAATGAAATTTGTGAGTTTAAAACAATTAAAATTGGGAACTAATAACATGATCAGCAATTTTAAGAATGGCTAGAAAGCAAGTGCTTTTTTGTATGAGAAATTAAATATGATTCCTGGATATTACACGGTCACAGAATGTATACACTTGAAGGTGCCAGTTCGATCTCCCCTAAAACACCAGTGACTTTTTTTACCGTAAACTCAAATGGGAGCTCAAAATACACCAGAACCAAACCCGTGGGAAGCTTCTGAAATAAAAAGCTTTAAGCTAATTTTTGGCCCCACGTTAAAAAAAAGTATAAGTTGGAAAAACGTTGAACTAATTAAAATTAATGAAACGCTTAATAGAATACAAAGCGTGAATTGTTGGCTAAATACAAAAGTTCAAAAAAAAATAAACTGTATACGTCGAAATAAGATCCATGGTAAAAAATTGCAAAAAGTGGATCAAACTAAATTTTTTAGCAAAAAAAAAAAAAAAAAGTGTTTTAAAATCTTTAAGCGCACGTTAAATTTTATTGATATTTTTAAAAATCCCGCTGCAGTTAATATAGGTTATAATGCCCTTATAAACTTGTTTCCAAAATATGATACAATTTTATATACATAATATCTCTTTATTTTCTTGAAAGTGCGGACTGAGTAAATTTCTTCTTTTTCCTTAGCAACCCGGTAACCATGGCAACCGATATCAATTTTTTTAAATTTTGGGTAATTATTATGTTATATTGGTACAGTGAATATATTCATATCTATTTTTCTTTTTGAGATAATTTTCTAAGGTCTTCCCCCTGAAGCTTCAAACTTGATTTTCTCTAACATTAGATTTCTGCAAAATATAAGAATTGAAATTGAAATATCTCTAGAAGCAGTGGACTATTTTCTTGAAGTTTTTAGGATATTTTCATCAATAGAGGGATTGTGATAAAATAAAAGCTGTTTCATAAAGAAAATGGTTTCAATTAAAAATTAATCTCACATTTGAACTGGAAGTACCTTAATTTCTTTTTACATGTCAGATGAACAATCCCTGAAAATTTAAACCAAATTTGGAAAAGTGAGCATTTTTTTTATATTTTTTTCATAATATTTTTAATTCAATTTTAACAGATTCAATGTGATAGAAAATGTGTTGAAATACCAAATATGAATACTTTTTTATATAGACGTATTAGCTTAACAGTTTTTTTTAAGGATTTCTTGATATTTTTTCATAAAACTGAACTTTTTCGCTTCTTCCTCAGTTGGAAATTTTTGAGACACAGGCCGGCATAGCTCGGAGACCGTTAAATATCTTTCTTAGAAATTTTCAGGAATACATTTTTCTGTAAAACTATTATATTTTAAGTTTTTTTTTAAATTTGAGATTTTCTCGCTTACCTATTTTGTAAAATTTTAAGATAACTAAAACGATTCAATTTCTCTATAAAAACCATTACAAAAAATGAGTCAGTGGTAATTCACCAAGTTTTCACAATGTTGGCCAGCTTAAAGCAATTTTTTATCCTATTTTAGTGGTTTTTCACGGTTGTTCGGCCAACCTTCCTTCTTTTTTTTTGTTATTTTTTATCAGATGTTATTGATCAGAGAATATGAAATTATATAACAATCAAAATCAAAAATATAAAGGGCTTTCCCCAAGAAATTAAAGAACCCAATCACATATAAGAAATTTGGACTTTCTTCCACTTTTTATAAATATATATGCTCTAATGCTGTGCTTACTTCTTTACATGTTTTCGTTTTGAGAACTTTTAGTCACACAAGTTTCGATAGTAATTATCAGCACATTTTTTTAACTTTTCTTCATACGATTTTTTGTTGCTGAAAACATTTGAAAGTCATTTTATTGAGCATTACTGGGTACGTTTGTAATTAACAGTGATAATTTATGAACAGTATAAATCAATCGTCTATCTTTACACGTAAAAAACCTTAAGAGCACAGTTTGACTAAAAAATTTGGATAAACAGCAACAAATTTTAAATATAGATTTTAATGATATATTTCATCGTAATTAAGTTCATCATCGTCATCGTAATTAAGTTTATCATCGTCATAGTAATCAAGTTCATCATCGTTATCGTAATCAAGTTCATTATCGTCATCGTAATCAAGTTCATCATCACCATAGTAATCCAGTTCATCATCATCATCGTAATCGAGTTCATCATAGTCATCGTAATCAATTTCATCATTGTCATCGTAATCAAATTCATCATTGTTATCGTAATCAAGTTCATCGTAATAAAGTTTATCATCATAATGATAATCAAGTTCATCATCATTATCGTCGTCATCATGATCATCGTCTTCGTCATCATCATCACTATCACCATCTTCATCATCTTTACCATCTTCACTATTTTTACGATCTTCCTCATCTTCACCTTCAACACCATCGTCTCCAACATTACCAACTTCACCATCTTCTCCATCATCACCATCAATACCATCATTACGAACATCAACATCTTCACTATCTTCAGCATCTTTACCATCTTCGCCATCATCACCGTCTTTACCATCATGACCATCTTTATCATCAATAATTCTTCTTGGTGCTTGCTAACATGTTTTTGCATTTCTTTGTGATTGTGATTCTGATTTGCTTTTCCATGGTAATTAACCATTCCAGCATTTTGCCGCATAATAATCTTTATTTAGAAATGTCTTTGTTTGGAAATTATCAGATTCATGACCTAAGAAAATAACTTAACTACACTATTTGAATTTAATTAGTTTTTGAAGTTTTGTATGGTAAACATCAGGGAAAGGACAATGCACTTTTTTTAGAGACAGTTCCCTTTTTAACAGTCAAACATAAGCAAATGTAAATAATATTTCTATTGCTTCCACGTGATAAAACTCTGTCCTTTTCCTCAAATCTATCATAATCTATTCCATTTTCCGTTTTATAAATACGATGGTTATTTACTTTGTCTTCGAATGAGCCTTCTTGATTACGAGGTTTTTAATAAACTACGGTTATTTCCTTTTTTCCTTTATCTTCTATTCATCAGAAATTCATTAATTAAAATTGCTTTTTCGTGAAAAAAATCATCTAAACAAACAATGTAAACGTTAAAAATATTTATGGCAGCATTAAAACGCTTAAATATAAGATAACTAACAGATCAAATAGTTCCTAAGTGTTATTTAAAGGTCTTACACAAAGCTCGTTTATAGTATATCCGAAAAGTCAATATTGCTAAAGTTCTGTATGTCTGTAAATTAGTTTCCCAAACACATAAAAGCTGTTAGTCGACACAAAAGTTTAAAGATTCTGATTAATTATCTAAAATATACATGCATTTTATACGCCGCAGTAGGAGTAGCAGCAGCAGTAGAAAGAGAAGAGGAAGGAGCATTAATTATAAGCTTTATTTCAAATATAAAACCTTTATAGGACGTTAGGTCGTTATACAGGAAAAGTCAAGAAAAATGTTTTACTTGGTTAAAAATTTTGTGAATGATTATAAAATTCCAGAACAGTCTGGTTAACACTTGTATAACTTTTTAAATAAATCTTAGTTGTTTCATACCTTTTTAAAAATATATAAAATAGGCTTTCGCACCCCTGATGTAGCACTAGACAAAAGTTCAATACCCTGGAAACATACACACCATCTGGCAAAACAGGCATTCCATCTTGAAATTAAAGCTGAATAACCTCTAATTTATTTGAAAGCTATGCTGGTTGGGTAGAGATTCATGATATAGTAACAACCATCATTAAGTTCTAATGAGTTTCAATCACGACGTGGCAATTTAAGCTGTGTTATTTACGCAACATTATGACTGTAAATACACACAAAAATGATGGAAATTTTGTGAATTTTATCTTAACTAATAGTTTAAAGCTCTCGGTAAAGTTCTGCATAAACTAACTTCTTATGGAAAAATCTTGCTGTTCTAAAATAAGAGCGATCAACATTAGGATGAAATATAAATAAGTGAAATAATATATACTCTTTAAATTTGAAGAGAGCTTATTTCATGTCATTAATCTAAATTTAAAATATAAAATAATAACAAAAAAAAAAAATAAATATAAATGATAAATAAATATAAATAAAAATATATAAATAACTAAATAATAAAATAATAATAATATAAAAATATTTTTAACAAAATGGGTTAATTGCAATGAAAGAATTGGAAATTATATTACTTTGAAAAAAGAAAAAATTTTTTCCCAGCAACATAAACATGGTAGCTACTTCACTAAATAATAATGAAAAATGATGAAAGATTTCCTGGAAAAAAACACGCTCTTTCTCTGGTTAGGAAAAACGCAAAAGAAAGCAATAATCGCTTTAGCCAGATCTTGAAACACGAAGCCAGTGATTTTAAGTACAATAAAAGCACAAATTATAAAAAATAAGTTTTTTGATTAATTAGTTCCAGTTTAATTCCATGTTTCTTTTCTTTTTTTTTTGTTTTCATACAAGACGCTTCCTGCAAGGCATCACACAGCAGTATGCTAATTGACCACTCATCATAACAATTATGTTGGTAAATAGGTATCAAGATTTGGGGTTTAACCTTAGGGATTAGGGGTAATTATATAATTCATTACTTTAGCATTGCGTGCTAGAATCTTCAAAATATCTGCTCCAGGTGGGCTAAGATTGTCAGAACTTGGCATGCTATATTGCGTTTATTTTATTTAAGACACTTTCCCAAGAAGAAACCACTATATTTTAATATTATAATATATGTATCGTATTTATGACTGTGAATAAATAAAAAGTCAATTAGTCAAGTAAGAAATCATTGTTCAGAGTTTCAAGCGGCAAAATTTTTTATTTCACCTGTTGAAATGTTCTTATTATTGTGCAAAGTCAATAAAACCTAAAACCTCGGAAAAAAACGAAATAGTATAGGCCTTATAATAGAGGAGAATGAACTACTCAATAGCTTGTGTGAAGATAAAAAATTAGAGCTTTCAAATGAGGACAGACTGTAACAAAAAAATGAAACTTTAAAGGCTCAACTAAGGGAACTAGTTGAAAACAAACAACAAAAAGAAAACAAACTAAATAGAAAAATTGTTGAACTAAACTCTCTTACTACACAATTAAAATTTACAATTGAACGTTTTAAACATAAATAAAATTCATTTTATATTTTAAATTAGATTTGACAGCTACAACCTACTTCTTACTGTTTTAAATTTTCTTAAAATACGGAATTTAAATTTTCAATGGTAGATAATAATGAAATTTAGGTGGTTTGTTGTTATTTGCTTAGTATTTTACTTCCCCTAATAGCAGATGTGAACAAAGCTTATAAGATAAAAACTTTTAACTTCAAAGGAAATATATTTTTGGCGATGTCATTTTGGAAGCTATATAGATCAAATTGTATTGTGAATTGTTTTAACATAAATTTATATAAAAAAAAAATGTATTAAATATCTCTGAAGACATAAAATAAAAATCCGTAAACTCTGATAAAATAAAGGTAAGCCACGTGTCCCTGTTGAATTAAATAATTTCAACGTGCAGTGATTTTTCAGTGTGAACAATAAAATCAGTTTCTGTAGTATTTGTGAGAACCATTGCACTCTGACATTGATAAAAATAAAAATGGTTTAATTTTAAATTTGGACACCATTGTATAATTTCAAATAAAAGTTTTTGTCTTTGCTAGCAAGTTTTCAAACATAAACATCAAAGTTTCTCTAGAATCGTTTAATTTTTTTGGGTGTTCTTTTCAAATATCTATTTAGACTTTAAAAAAATTTACAGTCTTGTAATCATTAAGAATTGTAGCCATATAGTTTCGTTCTCCAAGGTTTTCCAAACCTTCACATAAAATGTGTCTCTTCCTGGCATCGAGCAATAATCTCCCTTACCAGATACGAACGAAGGGCTTTTTTTTTAGTATTAAACTCCTCTTTGAAAGCATCAACTTTCTCATATGACAAACCAGAAAAAAAAATTACTTTGGAAATGCCTCATCAGAGAAGTTAAATTCCAAACCTAAAGAAATATTTAATTTAATCGATGTAGCTCATCGCTCCTTTTCTGCTTCTAAAAATGACATTGCTAAATAAAGTAAAAGGACAGCTGGTCCCAGAAATATTTTTATTAAATTCAAAACTCGATCAGATGCTGACCATATCACAAATGACTTTACTCATCTAAATAAAATTAACAAAGATATGCAATTGAGTATCGAAGAACTTTTACAGATCTATTCAGAAGCGTAGGAATTTGGCCTTGATGAAAAGACGAAAACTCATTAATTGTAAAAAGATTGTAGCTGGCTTTGTCAAATGTCCTGCGATTCTCAATGTACAAGACTGATAAAATTTATAAAAATTTTGAATGAATATATATGTAAATAAAAAAAATAAAAATAAAATATCTCAACAAAAAAGAAAAAAAAATTTTTTGAGCAATATCAGTACAAGTATAGGAACAAAATAGCAATATATCGTCACTAGTATATGGAATTTTTTAATGGTAATGAGAAAAAACAATGATAAACCCCATAAAAAGCAACATAATTATCTCAAAAATTCAATAATTTATTTACATTATAATAATATTTAGTAATATTTCATTAATATATACATAGTTTACTTTAATATATTGTTTAATTGTTATAAATATAAAGAGCTTTTAATCTTTAGATGTGTACATTGTGTCTGAGAAAATATATTGATTGATTGATTTGATTCACACAGCTAATGCCACTTTTGCAAAATATCTATGCATGTTTTAACATCAGGGACAACATTTAAATGAAGTTCTTTATAGTCAAGTTGATAAAGAGCTGCTGCATACATGTTTACGCCAGCCTCCTGCTCTTGATTTACAAGTAAATTTAGCGTAGAATATTTCGCCAGGATTTGGCATAAATGAATGTAAATTTCATATTTAGTACTTGCTTCCTGTAAATGTTTATGATTTTTGAACTTTCTCTGGAAAGTTTAATGAACATAGAATTGGACAAAATCTTTCATTAACTACTTCAAACTTGACATTAGTTTTTCTTTTAAATAAACTGATGTATAGCAAAAGATTTTAAACAAACTTTATGCGCTCTCTTTACTATTGCAATCTTTGTTTTGCTGTTTTTTATTATTTGTCTATTATATATTTTAAAACTAATACCCAAGAATTTATTTCAATCCGCTGAGCAATTAATCATCTTACATAAAATAATGCAAATGATATATGGAGATCGTTTATGTTTTAGATAACTGTTCTAGTTAGGAGCTCATTAATGGTTATCTGGCCGAGCAGTTATGACTTTGGTTTCTGGTACTGATGTGCGAGTTCGATACCCCTTAGAGACCAATGACTTTCTTTAGCTCAAATGGAGCTCTAAGTACATCAGGATCAAACCCGCTTATGGAGATTGGTGTATATTATCAAACATATGCATTAATATATTCATGGGTTAAACAAACTGTAAATATCTTGTTACTCACAGCAACACAATAACCATGTTGCTGAAATAGCCAGAATGTTGAATTAGAATTAAAAACAAATAAAATTGAATATAGTTGATTTTCCATCGTGGTCTGTTAACAGGGAAGAGATTTTAACAATAAAATCAACTTTGTTCAACAATAATCATTCACAGAACCATCTGTTCCTTAGGGTTTTAATAAATAGACCGGTTTATTTCATTGTCACAGGTTCATAGGAAATATTAGTTACCAAAAGATTTTTGTACACCACAAATATATATCAAATATTTTTTATTGCTAACCTTAGATTTATCACCTTTTTATTACCAGCGCAAAAGGATTTCGAGGGATTTAAAAATATATACAGCATATACGTATATATGCGAAGCATGACCACAGCTATCTAACGAAGATATCCGCTATTAGACATACCTCTGATGCATAGTTTTAGAAGCCATTATTTCAAAATTGAAAAAAAATAAGTACAACCCAAGCTTGTAAAAACTAAATTAACTTTAAAAAATGTTAGTATTTAGATCCAATATGAGCCGAGTCTTCTTATGTTTTCTTGAAGAGTTGTTCACAATGACTCAAAGGGCTCTGATATGAAAAAGATTAATAAGTGTATTAGCTGTTTTGCTGCAAATCATTCAAACTAAATGTCAAAAGCATAAAAGGATTTCCTAGTTTACTGGTCTTCACCAATCTGTTACATATGTCTATCTAGTGTGTTTGTAGTATATAGTAAAAACTTCAAAACACTTTTTTGTTTATGTGGTAGGTAAAAGCATGATAGCACTTTTCTTTTAAAATTGTATAAGACCCAAATGAGAAATTCAAAGTCTTTTTGAACCAAAATTAGTTCATTTTTTACCTAAAAAACGTTCAAAACTTTACTAATAAAATACAAAAATTATCTTTTGTAATGCCACTATTACATGTAAATATCAGAAAATGAAATTTCCATATGTGTAAATACCAAAATACCTGGTGTACTGGATTGGCTTTTTAAACAAAAATTTGAAGTTTTATATAAAGTTCGTTCTCCAAATAATGTTTTGGATTTGTAAAACCAATGTTAACAATTTTATATTGGCGTGTGCCTTTCAATTACACGCACGTTGAGACATAAAAAACCCATTTTTTCTTTAAATTAAAAAAAAAAAAAAAACATAAATTTTTGTAAATGAGTCTAAGATTTTCCGTCACAACGCAACAAGAACTAAAAAGTGCTTCTTAACTCTATGTAGGTTAACTTTATGTAGCTGCGTATCGTGGTCAACAATGAACATATCAACATCTTTTCCGCGCTTTTTCACTTTTATTTGAGATATTTTGGGACGCAAAATGTTAACATCAGTGCTTTATGTTTCGTATCAATAAAATATAACTTCCCTCATTCTCACTCGTTTCTTTATGCACCTCTAGGTAGTTACCTTCTACTACCCAATGCGAGTGAGATAATTTATAGTTGTAGTTATCAGTAACTTCTGATTGTGCTTCACAAGGAGGTGAAGTCGGCTTTTAAATAAAATAGG
>JAUZNK010003387.1:0-10940 GCA_035046665.1 Euphysa ruthae | reverse complement strand
AGTGAGTGAGTGAGTGAGTGAGTGAGTGAGTGAGTGAGTGAGTGAGTGAGTGAGTGAGTGAGTGAGTGAGTAATTAAAAGTAAGTAAGTAAGTAAAAGTAAGTCAGTAAGTAAAAGTAAGTCAGTAAGTAAAAGTAAGTAAATGAGTGAGTGAGTGAGTGAGTAAGTAAGGTCGCAGGCACTACCAATGTCCCATGCTTTCACTGGGTGCGACCAAGTTTGTTTATTTGTTTGTTGACAGAGTGTTTCAACAATCTCTATAGTCATAGATTAAAAAATCTACAAATGCTGTGGAACAAGACATATATTTAGTTTACGACAGGACAAGTAAATGTTTCTCAGTTGATGAAGGTAGGCAAGAGCAATTTATTAGAAAAGGAAGACATCAATTCCATACTGCCTACATGCCTTTTTTCAACATTACAGACGAACAATCTAACAAGAAGTTTAAAAGTTAACAAGTGTTTAACAAGTGTGTTTGTTATCTCCAAAATTACCCAACTATGAACAATGGGGGTAGCTGAAAAGTGAAGATGAGTTGAAACCACTATTCCTGAAGCCTCAAAACTGTGCAAAGAACTTTATATGTGTGATACACGGATTGTTATTCAACTTGAACAGCTAGGGGAATATCTTAATTAAATTCCTGTTTACATTTCTTATAGGTTATAGGAAATAATACTGCTGAAGATCTTTTATATTCATACAAAATCTCCAAAACCCTACTTTTGATCACCCCTTTATTTTATGTCGAAAATCTTCCATTGATATCTAAAACCATAATAGTAAACCGCACAATGACCGCTTGGCATGAGAAAAATAGCAAAACAAAAAACTCTGGTAGCAGAACTTATAGCCCCTGTTCTAATTAAAATTATAAATCACAGAGAGTAATTAAAAACTTTTTGAAAATTGCTAGAAACTGAGCAGTACAAATATTAACTTTAGTTTAACCGAATAACTTTAGATTAACATCTTTACCCCCAATTATTACAAAAATATTTTAACAAGTAATCCTGCCACAGTTGTCTGGTTTATCAAGAGAAAACATTCAATAAATTATTCAATAGATTGACAAAGTTTACCTTATGGAAACGGTTAAAAAAAAATGAAAGCTAATTTCTAAATAGTTTCAAAAATCAAGTAAAAACTTTTTTTTTAAGAATGAAGCATCATAAAAACAATAGCAATTAATTGGGCTTAAAAACATTTTTGTCAACTTATTTTTGTCAACTTATTTTTGTCAACTTATTTTTGTCAACTTATTTTTGTCAACTTATTTTGTCAACTTATTTTGTCAACTTATTTTGTCAACTTATTTTTGTCAACTTATTTTGTCAACTTATTTTGTCAACTTATTTATAAATTTTTTTATTGTTTCATTAGCTTTGATTTTATTAATTAAAATAAAATTTGTATCTAAATGGATAAACAAGAAATATAATTATGATATTATATAATATGAGAGAGAAATGATTGACAAAAAAACAACTTTATCTAGAATTTGAGTAACTCTTGTTTATGAAAAAGAAACTTCAAAAATGGCCAATATGGGCATTTTTTTTCCTAAATTGTGGAGCTCAAAAATGAGATCAATATTTACTGAGATTAACAGATTAACATTAATTTTTTAACAAACAGCTCTACCATTTTATGGCAGAGCTGTTTCAAAATTTTACGTGTAAACATAACCAAAGATAAGCTAATATGTCGAAAGAACAATTCTATTATGCAGAAAGTACATGAATACCAATGGTGTCTCTGCTTTTTTTGGAATAGAAAATAAATTTTGAAAAGCAAAGATTTAGGTATTCAGTACCGTAGACATACTATTTTTATAGATTTATTAACAAAAAATATGTATAATTAATAATTAGATCTGATCTAAGGGTTTGCATGCGCTTACCTAATACATACAGAAATTAATGCTATGGGAAAATTATTTACAATATTTACGTGAATTGAATTTTTATCAACCAACAGGGTTCAATAGTGCATAATGGTTTTTTGTGGGACTTTAGCAGACTGTGCCTTAAGGGGATTCCCACGAAGGCTATCTTTAGGATCTTTAATTAAGAGACTTCTTATCATAGACTTTAGATCATGAGATAACACGTCTGGTGTGACATATTAGTTTTGGTTACTATATTTTAAGGAGCTCCTCATGTTTGATTATGAGGATTGGAGCAATTCATTTGGCTTGGTACACTTACTAAATGAGTTTTTAACACTTTATAACAGAGACTTGCATTAAATCCTAAGTCCAAACCATGAAACACTTCTTTATGACAAGTACTATTGTTAGGCCCAATTCTGAATTATTCTGTGACAATGCTTTACAAGTTTACGTTGCCAGGCAGAGCACTTATTAGAATTTAGATAATCTCTTGCACCAGTTCCTTATTTTCTGTAAAGAAAACGCTCGTTAGAGCTGAGGAAGAGCTATGTATTTTTTTAAAGCCCCTACAGCTCACAACCTTGACGGTACCTAGCTAGATTAGCTAGTATTTTTTTTTAATTTGTCTGTAGAATTGCAATGCTTGCAAACCAATATTACACATGAACCAAATCTCATTACTTGGATCATGTCTCCAGGGCAATTACAATATGGAGAATGAGCACTCCCCATGGTTCTTTATGTAATTTTGTTTTATTGCTAGTTATACATCTGGCCTCGATCACATGTAGTATTGTCACTCTCACCTGCCACATGTATATTTATACTGTCAATATCAAACGCAACTTTACACCATCATTATACCATCTGATTAAGCAATACCCTGCTCGTTAATAATATGTTTTCATTATCATATCATTATCATTATCAAGTTACAAGACATCCTCAATTACATAATGATGGAAAGAATTAAAAGTAAATCTACTGTCCAGAAAAGTAATTATATAAATAAATCACAAAACCATAAGTAACTTTTTAACATCTTAAAACCTATCAAATGAGACTGACAAATAAAATACAATCGTTTTCTAAAAATCCTATTACGCATATTTCACATATAAATTTATAGTGCAATAATTTTCTTTATCAGGTCCTATCAGGTTATGTCAAGTGGATTAACAAATCAAATTTCATTAAAATTATTTCGAAGTAAATAACATTAATAGCTACCTTATTCATCCACCTCTCGCGCTTTTTTTCAACTTCATTTATTCTAGGCTCATCTACAACTGGAAACAGCTCAATATATCTACCTTGTATTTTCATTTTATGCTTCTTCAGAGCTATTCTAGCATCAGCTACAGTCTTGAAGTCAACAAATGCATAACCACTTGGCTTTCCTTTCTTGTTAATAGGAAATCTAATATCATCAATAGGAATGTTTTCGAAAAACTTTATAACATCCTTTTCACTACATTTAAACGGAATACCTAAAATCAATAATTTCAGTAAAACACATAGAGAACTTGTTCATACAGCTCGTCCATCTTTTATTCATATAAGTAGTGTTCATTTAATGAATACTACTGAATACAAAGTCACACCAATAGTTTAAAAAAATAAAGAAACGTAATGTAAACCAAAAAACAAAAAATAATTAAGAATTATAAACTTTTTGTTTTTTTAATTTACAAGGAGCAGCATAAATTTTACTTACAAGGAAGATTTCCTTAGGAATAAAGTTTTTTATAAAATAGTTGTAACTAAGATGATTCCTTGACAATGTCAAGAAACTTAAGTAATAGAAAATTCCTTCAAGGAAGACATCTTATTTTCTAGAAACTATAACGAAAATGTATCGAAAACCGATTCATAGCTTACAAAAATAAAGTAGTTATGTATTATTCCAACCCCTTGGCATTTAATATTGAGATAATTCCATTGATGAAAACTCTCTCAAGAATCACATAAAAACATCTGTATCTTTCAAACCAGCCAGTGATTATATTAATCTCCTAATGAAACCCACAATTTAAATGAACCAATCATTTGAGACTGAGATTAGTGATTATCATCATCTAATATAATGTTAAAAATTAAATGCCATTAATACCTTACCACAAAAGTGAATTTCTTACCCAAGCATAAGTTAATAACTTTTATTTTATGTTTTGTTGGTTTATGGCATATGATCTTGACATGTAAATTTATGATACTGTCTTCATATATCAAATAAACACCAAAAGAGTAATGATCATAATTTAATAGGTAAACGACATCTAAGATTTATCAAAAATTTATTTTTTTATTATATATTATAAGTGATGTGACAAACATTTTGTCATTTATATAAAATTTGTACTTGAGAAATAAAAGAATATTAAATCAAGAAAAGCTCTTTGTAGCTGGACAAAAGTTAAAAAAGAATCAGTCATAGAAACCATATTTTTTTTTAAAACAGCTACTAAAATTCAGCTCAAATTCTTTTCTCTGCCATAGTCATTTGCAATTTATATCACAATCTATACAAACGCTTGCACTTTATTTCGTATTTGTTTCTATTCTACTTGCAGCATAATGGCTTCATATGAATGAAAACAAAAGTTCTGTACTCGAGCTTAATAGAAACCGCCCTTTAATATAAGTCTCCCTCAAATACAAGCCGCAAGCCGCAACTTTTTGTTAGGAAAAAAATAAAAGCTGCAGCTTCTATTCAAAAAAACACCGTATACCATTTTTGGCTCAAAAATATAAAACCTTCGTTTTTATGAATACTTAATATTATGCATGACACAAATAAAACAAATAACACTGGCCAACACAATTTCTCCCTTTCTATATAGCTAATTTTGGAGCAGTGATTTAAAAAATGATACACGTTTTGTCAAAGCAGGTTTAGTCTGTATAACATCAGTTAATTTTCCTGATTTTAACCAAAAACTGTGTGAAATTACTTGAATTAAAGAACTTGATGAAAATAGAAATGGATACTGCACATGTCAAAAACTAATTAGGCCATCCTAAAAAACATCCTTGTTTCCAATTTAATGGCTGGGTGAGATTTCTTTTTAACCTCGAATGGCCACTGTGTAAATTTTTTTTTTTTTGTAAAAATCTCTGTTCTTGAGAAAATAATATCAATGCACATTTAAAAAAAAAAAGAAGCAAAAAACAAAAAACATACAAAGTGTTCATATTTTCATTTTTTACATACAACTATAAAACATTTTTTATTTTTTTAGGATATCGAACCAAAACATCTTTTCTTTAATGCAGAAAAGAAGATTTGAAGTGTCATGATTTTTTAAAGTGCCTATTTTCGTGTTTTTTTTTTTACCAAAGTATTGTACAGTGTATTTTATTGATTCAGATATTTTCACTATTTATTCCTGACCAGAACAAGCTGAGGATGTTCAAATGGTGAATCCCAAACACCAGTACTGAGCTGCAATTCAAATGCTGCATTTCTCAGTATTAATTTTTGCTTGTCTGCTATGGCCGAAATATTAAAATATAAAAGTAGAATGAAAGTACACATATTTTTCAAATAATTAAAACATTAGATGTAAGTTTAATCGAGCGCTCATAATATTCAGTAAAAATATCAACCAATTCTTATCCTCACTTTAAATATCAGTTGTCGATACTTAGACGTTTGGTGTAAAAAAATCGCATTTTTATGTTATTTGATTTTAATTGCTGTCGCCAGTATTTTTTTTGGAACTATCAAAGTTTCAAAACAATAATATTTAGTCCGTTGACCCGATAAAATTTTTTTTTCCCTATATTTGATAAGGTAATACGAATTTATTTAGAATTCTGTGTGCGTTTTTGTTTACCTTCAAAATGAGGAAATAATCCACACACAAAGTCAAAAAAAGCGCCGCATATCATGCATCTCTTTCTGTGTACGTTTCATTCTTACCGTGAAGTTGAAAGTGGATAATACATCATAAAGTGATCAAAGCGGATATCGAACAAATTGTAGCTTGAATCTCTTGGAATTACCCGTAAAATGAGAAAAAAAGTTTTTACTGGGAAATAATAGAAACAAATACAACAAATATAAATACAGTCATTTGAAAGTAGAAATTTGACAACTTGAAGAAATACATCTTTATATAAACTCTTAGAACTATAAAATTGTAAAATGTATCCAAAAAATTTATATTCTTAAAAAAATTTAAATAAAATATTGCTTCATGTCAAAGTCATGTTTTTGTCAAAAAAATTTTTTTAAGCTCTTTCCATAGTGCATGGGTTTGTTTGTCTTCTATAAATTTATAGCCTTTTCCATATATTATGTCAGTCAGTGTAACAAGACCAAGAAAAAGGAACTTTGAGAGAACAATACACTTTCAAGGCTGTTTGGGATAATTTGTTTTTATGCTTCATATTGTGATTAATTTGAAAAAATAACTTACATTGCTTCCCTAATTGACACCCTAATCATGAAGCTGAAGTGTGGCATTTTTACCCTAAAATACTATGCCCAGTTTATTTACACCAAAATGACTATAAAGATGTAAAAACGAATGTCGAGATTCTTATATTCTTAGTATGTAATATAGCAATGGACAACGTATTATATAATTTTTTAAATGTTTGTTTTTTTCCATCACTTTGATGTTGGCATGTATATTTTATCGTTTTTTAAAACCCACAACAAAATAATACTTTAAATTTATTGATCTTTATTCATATTGGGTTTGAAAACCACTCCTGCATGGCAAGGCTTTGTTGCAGTCGTCTAGAAGTTTCTGGGTTAAAAAAAAGTGACCAAATATGTTGAAGTATTAAAAAACATGTTAAGGTTTTCAGTTGCCTAAGCGCCAACATGAGAATTAAAATGCACTACTTGCACAATATCTCAAATGATTTCTAATAAACTGTGATATTAGCAACAAGCATAGTGAGCATTTCCACCAAGATATTAAAGAAATAGAGAAGCGATATCAAGAGCATTGAAATATTTGGATGATGGCAGATTACTGCTGGAGTATCAAATGTGAAAACTCAGATGCCAGCCATTCATGTCAATCATGGAAACAGAAGTTCCTTCAAACCATTAAGCTCCATATTAGTCGCATAGTGCCAATCAAAATAATGTTGTAATCTGGTAATAAACCAACATTTTTTGTTTAGTTGCTTTTGTGCCAATGAAAAATAGTTGTGTTGAAACATTTTGCCTTGGTTCTTAGCATAAGTCTTTTAGTAAATTTACAAAATTTGTAATTTTTGTGATATTCTGTAAACTAGGCCATACAAAAGGCAGAAAATGTAGACGTTTTTTGGAAAAACCATTATGATTTTTAAAATCAAAGTATAAGAATCACCTAATTTACAACAAAGCAGAACATAAAAATATTTTTTTGTTGGCCAGTGTAATAGAGACAAAACACAGATTTATCTGAGAGATGCGTTGTAAACAAACAAGCATAAATAGATATATATCTTGAAAGAAAACACAATAAAAATAAATCAATAAAAACCTCTCATTTTAATCTTTGCAGTATTAATATCAGGTGTATCAGCAATATTCTCATTTGTAACACTGCAAGCTTCCTTGATCGTGTGATTTGTGTCATCTTCTGTCTTCTCATTTGACAATGTTGTCTCACCCTAAGTATGTGGAATATAAAAATGAAATATGGAAAGCGTTTTTAAAAAACTTTCTATATAAATTTAAAAAAGTTAGTGATACATCCCTAGGAATCTACATTTTAACGTCAAATTTTAAGTTGCTACTTAAAGTAATGTTATTACTTAAACCTATTCTCAAAAAAATGGTTATCAAAAATTTTGTGTTTATTTTATCAATTTATATAATAGCATAAGCAACTTTAAAAATTTTCCTTGGAAAATTCTATTATTAAATTATTTACTGTTGAATTATAATCAGCCTGTGATCTGAAAGTTATAAGCAAACCAAATTGCTTAAAGGCAGAAAAATTGATTGTAAAAATTATTACCACGGTTTTGGTCTTTTTTGACTTAAGCCAATCTAAATCTGATTTTGAGTCTGTATATTTTTCTGTGTGTTGTAATTCTGTTTTTATTGGCAACTCTTCTTTTATTACACAGTTTTTTTCTTTATTAGGGATCATTGACTTTTCAATATCATTATCGTCTTCACCACTGTGAGGCTGAACAGCTGACTAAAAGAAAATACTTATTTCATTATTGAATAATGAAGTTGAATAACTGGAATATATTACATAGATTAATCTGAAGTTGATAATGAAGCTGCCCTAAAGAAAATATTCACTCTTCAATTTTAACAGCTGGTGAAAAGAAAATATTTACTACATAAGTGAAAGGTTAAGCAGCAGACTAAAAGATAATATTTACTCATCGCTGTGTACAGCCGGCTAAATTAAGATGTTTATTTCATCGCTGGGAGGCTATATAGCTGGTTAAAAGTGAACATCTAAAAAATATATAAGTGGAGCTGATGTTTAGGTTAGTCCAAAGAATTTTATTTTTAAAGGTCAATATGAAAAACAGGTCTGTAAACGACTAGACGATGAAAACACGAAAAGAAGACCTGATAGTTGACTGATTTATCATTGATACCAATGATGGTTTCTTCGAGCTAATCTCGAAAACCATTAAAATGTCAAAGTTTGTTATTCATTTCTACCATTCATAATAAAAACCAGTTCAACACTTAAATTATATGCATTACTTAGTTATAAGATGCAACTTTAAAATCTAAATACTATATCAAAAGTTGAATGATTTTACTTAAATGAAGTTTTTCACATCGCAGAAAAAACAACGTAAAATAATCCACAAAGGACATATTTATGTAAACGACATTTTTTCGTTTGGGTACTTAATACTTTGAAAAAGAGAATGTAAGCAAAAATAAAAGTGAGCCTACTAGAAGACATTATAGAACCGGTCAATGAACAGACACACCAACCTTCCATTACAAACTGTTAAGTTTATTGAAAAGTTCAATAAAGGACCGTTCTGAGCAAACACAGGATAATTCACAGCAAATACTGGCTGAAACTTTGGCAAATGAATCTGAAGCAGCTGCTACAGATTTGCCTCGTACTGAAAATTTACAAAAAACCATTCGTTCACAAATACAGGGAGACTAAAACCAAAACCTTTGAGCCCAATCAACAGAGCAACAGTCCCTGTTTTACCCGAATATTACCAGCAAACACTAAACGGTAAACAGTTTCTTTTATTTCATAGTGAGATACAAACTGCATCTTAAAATTTTTTTAAACAAACTAAACTATCCAGTTGATGGCCACATCAGAGGACTGATTCGATGCTTGCATGTTGAATAAGAGGGTAGCGTGTAAAATAATACAAGTAAAGATTTTAAACTTATGGTTGCATATTGAATAACAGGGTGCCGTGGAAAATCACATAAATAAGGATTTTAAAGTTAAGCAGCATGTTGAATTTTTTAAAAATTCAATAAAAATCAACAACTATTAGTTAAACATTAAAAATTTGAAAATGCAATTGCTCTAAAACCACATTTCGTCAGATTATCACTTTTCAACTCACTCAATAACTTAAAAAAGGTACTAAAAAAAATTTATCAAAAAAAAATACTAAAAGGCCAGGAATCTAAAAATGAATAAACATATAAACATATCCATATTTAAATAGGAGTGTCCAAAAAGGAAATAACAAATTGTACTAACCTTTTTTTTTGAAATATTTTCACTCTTCGGTTTTATATTTGTTTCCACTTCTACTAAACTTTCATTAGTCCATGATGATTTTGAACTTTTATTCAGATGTACTGACAAAAAATCCTTAAAACCTTCATCTTTCTCAACTTCTTTTAACACATATGAAATCTCTTTTTTTTTGCTTTTAGTCTTATCCTCAGTAACATCTGTTTGCAATTCTTGAATCAGCTTTTTTCTTTCATCAATTTCTTTGCATTTCTTTGAAAAACGAGAGCTTTTCTCTGAATATTTACTCCAAGGTCGAGGAACAGTTTGATCCCCAAGATTTTTACAAATTTCGACTTGTATTTTATTTGTATCGATAAAGGTTTTATTATAGTAATTCATTGCATTTGAAGCATCAATTTCAGTTTTAAAACCAACAAAAGCAAACTTTCTGAACACGCCAGCCTTGGTGTGGCATAATTTAATGTCAGTTATTTCACCACCTTTACTTGAAAACAAATCAGATAAACGCTTTTCCTTTATTTTATCAGGCAGATTTTTTATTATTAATCTTGACATCTTAATTGAAATGTTCTAAATAATTATAAAACAACTTGGTGAGCCTGGAAAACTAAACATCTTGAAAATATTGACCAGACTTCAGATGAAATGCAGTTAATGGTAAAGCAATCGCCATTAAGGCTTTTCTACAAGCATAAAATGTATTTAAAATCAGCTGACTTTCTTTTGATTATTACAAAGAACATCGAGTTAATAAACTTGGATTAGTTTCAGGCTTGTTTTAACATTCAATCTTACTTAACAAATTTGGTGCTTTTAGCAAAAAGCCTGACCACACTTTTTTCAACTACAACTCCTCAAAAAATTAAAATAGTACTTTGAACATATCTTTATGAAATAATTATTAATTTGACATATGATATTTCAATATTTTTTTGTATACATCCAAAGCTAAAAATATAGCATGCTTAAAATTATAATCCAGCACTAAGTAGTGAGTTAAAAACTCTATAGTGGTTTCTTCTACTTACGCACTCACAATTAGGTTAGAAAAATGTATTAAGAGATAGTCACAATAAAAAAAACTGGTTCACCAACACGGGGTGGAGTCAGAATAAAGGATCTTATTGATAAAGTTAAAAGTGAAAGTATGGATTAAATATATATTTTTTACTTTTGGAAGCTATAAATATATTTTTATCTTCAGATAATACGTAATTGTCTGATGATTGCAAATAGCATGAAACCTTTGGTTGCATGTGTCTTATATTCACTTGACTCACTCATAATTGTCATGGCTCTACCCATTGAGCACTTTGCTAAACGCAAAAAATCTTTAAAGTTATATATATATATATATATGTTTATATA
>JAUZNK010003386.1:0-27210 GCA_035046665.1 Euphysa ruthae | reverse complement strand
TATATATAATCAGATATGTCCATTGGTTTATGGGTTTAAATGTTGTTTGCCTGTTAGCGTTGTTCAATGATCTTATTGACTTGTTCAAAAGCCTGCTACAGGTTCACAAGTTAGATCTTGAGAAGATTGC
The DNA here is from genome assembly GCA_035046665.1 of Euphysa ruthae. Taxonomy (NCBI): domain Eukaryota; kingdom Metazoa; phylum Cnidaria; class Hydrozoa; order Anthoathecata; family Corymorphidae; genus Euphysa; species Euphysa ruthae. The sequence goes on along the minus strand of JAUZNK010003386.1, from coordinate 27,080 downwards.
AGTGTCAATCAAAATCAAAGACCTATTTTATCTGTAGTATGACAGTTCTCCTGAAATATATTTGAAAATTCAAGTCAAATTTGCATCAAAAAAGGATTTCCATAAACCTGTTGACAGACAGCATATCAACTCAGCAAAACCCTACGAATAGGGGTCAGATGTATTTTCTATGAATGATTATTATTGCATTGTAATAAAAATGATGCAGCAAATATTGATTAAATGTTTTCAATAATATTTTTAGGTTATTATTGAAAATGTTTTTGTTTATGTTATTTTGTGTTTCCCTTTCTACCATAAATTGTTTGGAAGAAAAACTTATTGTGTTAGATGATGACTCATTTGAACATTTGACACAAGCTGCTACTGGAGCAACAACTGGTGACTGGCTAGTATACATGTATGCAATTAATGTTATTTTGTATTTGACAAGTATGCGGGAAAGAAATTAATTTGAATTCCAAGTTAACTTTCCAAGTTAATTTTTTTCAATTCAAATTTTATTGTTTTCAATTTAATTTCGTTTTGGTACTATATATAGCAAGGCAAAATTAACAGAAATTTATCACTTTAAAAAAAAAAATTGTAATTATTTAAGACTTGTTTAGCATGCTATCTTTTTTTAGTTAAAACGTTCAAACAGCTATTTTTATTTTGGGCTGTTTAATAAAGTTTAATATCCAGGCTATATGATATTAGTAATAATAATGAAAATTTATTGTATCAGTATAATAAATATCTTAGTTACTTTGAAATATGATAATATTGAAAATTTTAAAGAATGTGTAATGAAAAGATGATTTTTCTTTTTTGAACTTTCCTTTTTCAGCAATTTTAAAATTTTTAATGAATTTCCCATGCTTATTCTTATTTGTATATATTTGTAAAATTTTGATAAAGTAAAGAACTGGTTAGTGAAAAAAGGCATAGGAAAAGTGGCCTGGATCATGAAATTTGTGTGAGAGTTACAAAGATTGTCCGGATTTTGAATTCAAAGGGAATTGAAAGTTTTCCCAAATGACAGAAAATTTAGGCAAGCGCAATTTTTTTTAATGTAAAAGAATTTTTTCACCCAAATGGATTTTGATAGCTCTACATGTCTAGATTCTTATATGGGAAGTGTGAAAAATTTCATCTCGGGCTTTTCTGGAATCTTTCAATAAAATTTGTCAGTGGGGGCCAATTTTTGGGCGTTTTTGATATAAAAAGTAAACATTTTTACGATAAATTTTGTGAAAAACTCATAAAAATATGTCAAAAACCTGTCCATATGCCCTTTTTATTATGTTGAATCAAATTTTAGGCATCTAGGCTTATCTTAAGGGCTTATGAGACATATTTAGAGGTTTTTAGATAAAATTTTGAGCAATTTTTTAGGTGTACTTAAATTCTCTCCAAAAAAAAATTATCTTTCCAGGATGTCACGAAAATTTAAAATTCACAAGCTTCAAATGGGTATATCTTGAGAAATAATTTGAGTTAGAAGACAAATAAGACCATTTTTTGATACTCCAGAAACTGAACTATTCATTTTTTCATGTTCTGAAGTCATTTAAGAAAGTTGTCAAAATTCAATATGTCCACTTGGGAACCCACTGTGGTGTGCATGCGTGTAAAACCTTCTGAGAAGTCACTTCCTCATCTGAAATTGCTTAAATTTATTTTTTTACCTAGCTTCCCTTAAAGTTAAGGTTTAGCTATGTTGTATAATTTTTAGGATACCATCTGGTTATGCATGTTCAAGGTGTGAAGCAACTGAAAGGGAATTAATCAAAGTATATGAGAAGTATGTGTTAAATTGGTTACCATAAAAGACGAACTTTAAATTCATTTGTACACTTGCAACTATGCGTCTTATCTTTCTGAGTTTTTTTGAAATTTTGCGTAAAGTATAATGATCATTAAAAATTATTAAACCAATATGACCTTTACTGTAAACAATTTGCCAAAAAATATTTTCATGGTTACCAGGTCCTAAAACAATTAAATTTGGTCCGAAAATCTTTCAATTTTTAGTTCTTTTTGCAAGTTATGTTTTGATTTTGCTACTAGAATATTATGATTATACTTTAGAAAAAACTATTTCTAATGATTTTTACATGTAGGATATTTGGAAAAAACAAATGAAATTTGCTCTAAAAATAAATTTACTGTTTTATCAAGAGATTATATTTAATTTTATTTCAATTTAGCATAAAGTTGGACAATTAATTCGGAATTATTTCGACATCATGAAAATTTTATTAGACCTTTTGCTAAATGTTTAAATGTGTCCAATTAGCTTTGATAATGACATCTCTTGGTTTTATTCTGTTTTTGTTGAAATGTTAAATGTAATAAGTGAGTCATAAAGAGCACATGGGCATGTTTATTATAAATTTTGGTTTGCGTGTCAAAGACAAGAAAGCAATTTTCATATTTTGTCTATTTTTCAAGTTCAGTTAATGAATTTTTTGATTGTATGAGGTAAAATAGCTAGAGAGGTTATCTGTCCCATTTGTCCATGTTTTAATTATTTTTTTATTGCAAACTTTCCTTAACATTTTTGATACACATCTTTGTTTTTCTGTTCGTTTGTTTATCTTGTAAATTTTTTTGAAAAATTTTCATAGTTATACGATCAGTATTCAACAAAATTAAAGACGCATTTTGGATTAAGACAGAAACATGCTAAATTTTGTGATTGTTATGGAGTTGTTCTAATTCTGTTGAAATTTCTTGTCATGACGGCACGTTAAATCTGAATATTTTAATTCTTAGACTATTTTAGAAATATTATTGATCTGTTTCTATGGGTTTTCCAGGGTTTTCAATTAAATATTTTTTGCATTTAGGTTTTTTTGAAAAAAAATATGCTAGTCCTTGGGCCTCAAAATATTTCAAATTTTAGGTAAGATGCATTAAATTTTTTACTGTTTGAAGATAGTTTGGTGATTATTACACCATTTAGTTTATTTGAAAAATTGTCATAAGCTTCCATCTCACATTTCTATTTTTTTACAAAATTTTTTTACTAAAACTATTGATAAAGCGAAATTGCATCTTCCAATTAAATTTCACCCAACCTTTGTAAAGATTTTTTGAAATGACATTGTGCCTTTTATAGCGATCAACATTAATGGTTTTTTTATTCCAAAATAATTTACTCTTCATCCCAGATGCTTTATTTTCTATTCTGTAAAAAGTTTTTTTCACAAATACATCTCATTCTGATTTTTTGAATGTTCAAGCCAAGTCAAATATGGAATTATGACAAAAGTTGCTTTCCAAATGACTCTCAGAGATGTAGAGTTGCTGGAAACAATGTCTTAAATGTCACTGTAGGATTAAAAGAGAAAATGTTTACACTTGAGCTGTTGTGAGTACAGCATGCGCCGTGCACTAGATCTGCTGATTGTTTTCACACGGAAAAAGATTCAGTTAATCTAGAGGGGAGAAAAACACTAACCCAGTATGAATTTATTTTGTATGAAATTTCTGAATTAGGATTGATGTCAGTGGTGTTTAAAAATGTTTTTGTGATACAATAACAGAATGACCTTTCTTGTTAATATTAGATGAACATTTGATACAAGTTTCAATTAAAATAATTTAAAAAACAACGAACGAAAATGTGACAATTAAAAAATTTCCTCGACATATAATGGGTGTATTGCAGCTACTTGATGTGACTTGTTAAGGGGCCCTTACAAAAATTTGAAAGACTGTTTTAAAAAAATGGAATTTGTTACCAGAGATGCTATCAAAAGTTATTACTTGGAAGGGGACAGTCAAGGTGAATTCATTGTGATGGAGTTGAAATTTTTTGAAGATAACGATAAATATTGGAGGCTGGTTTTGTTAGTTGGAAGTATGTTAGTATGGTCAACACAAATTTCTTGAAATCATATAGATTTCCTCATTTGGGCATTATGGTACAAAATATTAAAGTCAGTTCAGTGGAAGGGTATGGTCAAAATGGATTAATTTAAGTCATCAAAGTTGATATTTCTCAAAAATTTGGAGTTTTCTGTAGCATTTGTTGAATAAAAAATTATTTAAATTTGTTATAATATTCAATTTATTATTTTAATCAGAATTAATAAAATCACATGTTTAGCTGTATTTAATAAAATCACATGTTTACCTGTATTTAGGTACAAGTCTACAACGAATATTGCTAAACTAAACCCTGACAAGTCTCGAAGTTAGTAATTTTAATTTTAAAGAAATATTTCAAACTTCTGGTGAAACTATAACAAAGAAAATGAAGTTGTTTTTTTTTTGAGAGTTTCGTCTGTTTTTTATTGTTTTATGCTACCATTTGCCATCTCTTTAAGAGTTAAGTTTGATTAAAATAATTTTAACCGTGACCATATCTTACAGATATGATAAAATGGAGAAAACTTAATGTTCATCTTTTCCAAACATTTTATAATTTTTATACAAATATTGATTAAGAGAAAGCAAGAAATCTCTAAACAGATTTTTTAAATTTTTCGCAAACGAAATCTTTATAAAAATAATAACAACTGGTAAAAAGAACATTGCTATTTGATTTAAGTCCGATTAAGTTAACTTTAACCTGGCTACATACAAAAAATTAACATAAAATCAACACACAATGTACCATTATATTAGATCAATAATTCCCTTTAATGATGCTTGCTTGAATTCTTTAAATTATTTTTTCTTGCAGAAATGGTCATCATAATTTCCACTGTTACTTGTATATTTTTCATTATTTGAAAATAATTTGTTCCCTCATAAGATCTGAGTATATGATATTATTTTCATGTCATTATTTTCTTTATGAATTTTTACTTGAGAGCGTAAAAGTGAATATTCTTCAATAGAATTTGTATTTTCATCTACCATAATATATATATTTACAACTATTTTAAAACTGCCATTTTCTGAAATTTGGCAAAACCAAATGCCACATCATCGGTGAATGACTTAGGCCATATTTTGTAATCGAATACAGTATGGAATGATTTTGGCTTGGTGTCAAAATATGAAAACCTACTTGTGAGAGACCGTTTCAATTCATCTAAAATATTTGAAAATTTGGCACCGTATCACTGCATGTAATCGTCAACAGAATTATGTGCGTCATGTTCAACCCTTCTACCTATCTGCTCCTTAGTAAGAAACAGTTCTTTAATAAATAGTTTTCCATCACCGTTAATCTACAAATCAGTGATTAATTTGTACGACATAAATCTTGATCATGTTGAGAATGTTATGTTATAAAAAGAAATTTATACACACATATGATGGTATCAGGCAATGTAGCAGTCAGCCATGGCTAGAAATCATGTGAAACAATGAAATTAAAATATGATACCAGGCAAAACACCAAAATCTACCATCAAAGAATGGTAGAGGGATGAACTATATTATAAAATTCGAATTAGATATGCCCGGCTAGAATATTATACTTACAAACAGATCATGCGCCTATTTTTTGAGCCCTGAGATAAAATGTAAAAAATTTCAATGCCATTAATGGTATTTTTGTGTTGATTCTTTTAAATTCTTACACTACAGATCAAGCTTATATTAGAAAAAGGTTTTTTTATTTTTTTCAACAAACTTTTAATTTTGATATATTTTTAAAAATTTATATTTTTTTTTATGGTTGTCTAGCCGATAAGGCATTGGTCTCCGGATCCTAGAGTTGTGTGTTTGAACCCACCTTGGAACCAATGATTTGATACCGTAAGCTCAAATGGGTGCTCTTAATTACACAAGAACTAGACCCATTGGCCCTTCTGTAATAAATCAGTTCAAAAAACTGTTTGTTGGCCCCACGTTAGATTGCTTGAGATTTTAAACAAAAATGTTGTTTTGTTTTAGTAACTTTGAGGAGGTTTTCAATTAAGAAGCCAACGATAATGTTGTAAGTTTTAGGTTATTATACCTTTGCTTTTATTTTTACATATTCAGTGTTTTGCATATTGGAAGGAAGTTTTTATTCACTTGAACTGTTGCATTTTATTAACTAATCAATCTATATGTCAGTATTTCTAAATATATATGCATGTTTATGTAATAAACAAAAGTTTGGTTTTCATACATCTCAAGTCGCTTTTAGCCCCTCTAATACTTTCTTTTCCATACAGATTTATCAGCAGGCATTGCCAGGAAGAAATTACCACATGGGCTCAAAAGCGCCTTTCTAAAGGAGCACACGCGGGCTGTTATGAAAGCCAGTGTTAGAGAAGTTTTGCACGTGCTGTTTTAAAATTTCTTTTCTATGCAACATCCCACTGATTGGTTTTCGTTTTCTAAAAATAAAAATAACATTTATATAAATAACAGTGTATTACCACATAACTCATTGAAATTGTCAACCCAATTTTGTTAAATCACAACTACTTGATAATATACAGTTTATTTAATTGAATCTATATTATATTGTTAATGTTTCCTTCAACACTTCTGAAAACATAAACAAAAAATACTCGTTTTAATTAAGTCATGTTATATGACTTGTTGCAAAAGACTGATAAGAATTTTTTTTGATTGTGTGTAATTTTCTGAAATGTCAATAAAAGCACGATAGAAAAGGAAGTAAACAACAGTCCAACTGAAGAAATGGAAGACCCGTTCTGATAAGGGCCTGTTTACATTTATATAGCATACCGTTAGAAATTGGGCTCTCTGAACACTTGGCACAATAAAAAATTTTTCACTCACGCTACTAATATTATTAACATAGCAAACAAACTGTTGGATTTTTAGAAGAATTCATTATAGAAAAAACATTCAAGAACTTCCTTTGTCTATTCTAATTAATTTAAACTAACCAAGCTGGAATTAATTTTTTTAAAACTTGATATTCTAATTATGTCATTGTTTATGAAAGATGTACTAAAATGCGCGTGACTTCTTCTTCCATCATAAAATTATTAGTTATCTAAAATAAATAAAGAACATAGGCAAAATAAGAAAATAAAAATTTAACACGGATTATTAAATCGTAATATATATTTCACAACTGCTATTATCTATAAATTATATTTAATGTTGTGAAAATATAAATTTAAAAAAAAAGCCCGCCTAAGAAAAGATTTACACGGGCTATATATTGCCTTCCTAAATTGATTTATGTGGGCACAGGCCTGGGCTATAGGACGCGTCTCCTGGAAACACCAGCATCAAAATATCATAATTGATTTGCTGGAAATTTTTTCTGATTATTTTGAATTATGTGTCCGTTTCGCATGTAGGGGATTTTGAATTTGTATGGGAGGTGTTGAATTCCTACAGGATAAAATTAAAAATTTTACAAAAAGATTTCAAAAAATCAGTTCATCCAAAAATTGTGTTTTATATTTTGTAAATAGAATAAGAAATTACTTTAATTACTGATGAAAAACAGGAAACAATAATATGGAAAATTCTACTGCTGTTAAAAAAATTCTTTTTAAAATCACCTTCATATTTATCTTTATCACTTTGATAAAGCTACTGTCCCAAAATAATTTCTGGACTTTTCAATAAAATTTTTTGTGAAAAAATCACTAAATTTGCCATCAGACCCTCTATTTGGTGTTGTGAAACAGTATTTTAGGCAAAACAACAGAGGGTGGATACTATGAAGCATTATTATAATGACTATAGTTTTTTGTTTGTTAGGTTTGCTTAAAGAATACAACTTGTTCCAAAGATTAATGGTGAAATATGATTTATTTCTCATAATATAAATGATCTTTAACATATAGTCAAGGAAGGTAAAAAACACCAGTGCGTTTTTGGTTAAATAAACACACGTAATTTTAACAGAAAATCTCACCTTAGATCATGTTAAATTAATTTTTACGAAATTCAATTGCTGGCGTGTTTGTTAATAAACATCCGCAACCCAGTAAGTGTCGTTTTACACTGTACAAAAAATTTGATTACGAAAAGTATCGAATATCACACTTGATACATCTCAATAATTTATTTATACTTTGAGTGTGTGCTTTAAACATAGAGGGATTTTAATGCAATTTGTTCACTTTTGAGGTGTTAAGAGTTGTTACAGTTAAAAACCAGACAATATTAAGAAGGTCTGACACAGGTGTCTTTAAATTACTTCATTTTTTGACCAGTGAGTCATGCTAGGTACTAAGTTAAAAATTAAACCCCCAACTATTAACGGTTCTCATTTTTTGGCCATTTCAAAATCAGAAGTATATTGGGATTTCAGACTTTATAGTACACAATTGGTAAAAACCCTACTTACAACATATATTTTTCAAAAACTGATCAGTTTGAAGTACTGCAACTTCATCTAATCCTCCTAATTTTTTTCTACTAAAGGTTGTAAAAAAAATTGAAATTTTTTGGGGTTCGGATTAAAACCCCAATTTCTGACAAATCGGGAAATTTCGGCCGTCAAATTTAGGTTCAAAATATAAATTTTACAGTAAAGATTTCAATTTAACAACAGTTAACATATTTTGTATAACCAAAAAAAAAATTATTTCTAGCATTTAGAACATTTCCATAAAATATAAATACACTTTCAACTTGATCCCAAACCATGTTTGCCCTAATTTCCACAAAAATTTTAATGCAAAATAATTCTGTGTGTGAAAATTTGACTTTGAATTTTTTTTAAATGAGAGACAAAGTTAAGTACTTTCAAAACCAAATGAAATTGTAATGGGCAATTCACAAACAAATTAATGTTTGAAGTGAGTGAATATTTTGAGAAAAAAAATTTCAAAACATAATATGTAATAAAAAATGCCTATAAACCTATGGAACTTTCTTGTACCTGAGTAACTTTTTAATTTAAGGTAGAATAAACAAACTAATAAATTCTCTAAATTTTCACTTTTTAATATTTTGTGTCCACTTTTCAATGATACCAAAAGAGCGAAATACGAATACTATTTTTAAATCTTGAATTTCAATACTAAGTTTTATTTAATACTAATTTGTACTAATTGAGATATAGGCTTAAAAAAGGCATATTTTTATGCTTGACTTAATCCCAACAACTCTTTGCCATAATTTCAAAATTCGATTTTCAAAATGTCCTAAAAAACTCCATTTATAAACTAATTTGAATATAAAATTAATATTTTAACGCTGTTATAATATATGAAATAAAGTAATCTTTATAAATTAGAAATAATTAGAAACAAATACTTTAAATAAGTACAATTTTAATGAAAAAATTTATCAATATCATCTAAGTCTGTTTTAGTAGATATAATCCTTCTGAACTAAATTGATCAGCAATGTTTTCCAATAACTCCTCTTCGTTTACTGATGTTAACTCTTCCTCCACCTGAACTTTTGTTGCTTCATTCTGATAAAATAAAGAGTTAGTTTATGTACTAAGAAACTACTGAAAGCCCTTTCCCTTTCTACCAAAGTGCAAATATTTTACCTGTAGAAAAAATATCTTACTTAGCAATACAATTTTTATCTGGAAATATTCTAATAACTTACTTCACTGTGTATTTGAACTGTTCATCAAAATTGAGAACTCAGGCCTTAATTTAATGCAAATCATAATCATGATTATATGTACCTTAAAAGCTAAAAAAACAAAATAAATTATAAATTATAACGGACCACATATCTGGAACAAATTTTTCAGTTGAATTCAAAGATCTCAAATTTGTATCTTTTAGAAAAAATTATAAACAGTTTCTTCTGCAGTGAGTATATGAGTTAATAATTTTAGTGCTTTTATATTCTGTCAAGTTGTTACTTTAACAGTTATCTTTAAGTTAACACCTATTTATTCTGATATTATTTCAAGTCAATTCTTTATATTAAAAACATTTATTTTATAAAAAGTTGTTACCACTCATTCCATTCTAGCCAATCGTTTTTGTTATACATATATTGACATATACTAATAACATACTACATAGCATAATATATATACTAACCTGTGTAAGTGCAACAAGTATTTTTAAATTCAGCTGTACCTTAGTTTAAATGTATATATTTTGTATATTTCAAAATCAATTAGTTCAAGAATCAAATAGTATTACAACAAAATAATCATTAATAAAGTCAAAAAGAAAAGTTTTAAATAAACTTTAATACTTTCACTTTCAATTTCGTTTTATCAAAATTAGATTCACCTGCCAGACACTCTAATAATAAAGTAAATAAAATAAGTAAGTTTTTTCTTTTCCAACATATAAAAGAAGAATAATTAAGAAATATTACTATAATACCTTTTATATATAAAACTAAGTACGTAAAAATAATAAAAGCTAAATTATTAAATCTACAAGATCTACAAGCATGGGGTCCATGACTTAATTGTAAAGGATATTGATATTCTTTGGAGTCAAATGATTTTGAAATTGAATTGGATCTTTGAAACTAGAAAGGCAACCTGTTTCTGAACAAAAATTTTTTAGACCTTTTTCTTTCATTCTCTTCTTCATTGGATTGCTGGCTTTCTTCAAATTGTTTAAGGACTATGGTACCAGAAATAAATTCCAACTGACTGAATTTCACAATCTTCCCATTACCGCATTGGTATTACTGCCACATTCTCATACTCTACTTATAATATTCAATTGAATGATGTGATTGAATGTTAGGGATTTTTATAGATTTCAATAATAGATACTTTTGGTCTTTATCTTTACATCTTTATTATCTTTATATCAACTGCTGATATGCAGTTATTCACGGAGTGTACAAAGAACTTATAAATCGTTTTGGTATCGCGCTTTCATTATCAGCATGATCTTTACCTTTTTGTGTTACATTGTAATCATATCTTTTTAGTGTTATTCTATTGTTTTTACAAATCGAATGTTCAATCTCAGCATCTAGTTACCAGCATAACCTGCATTGTCATCACTTCTTCGATACATTTCCTGTAAGTCTGGGAAATCTTTCTTCATATGCTGGACAACATGGTCACAAACACTTAATGTGTCTGGAACATCTAGATTACACCAATACAGTGTGTGATACTCTTTAAAAGGTTGCCTGTCTGAGATTTAATGGTTACAGCTTCAACTGATAATGATCTTCTTTTCTTGCCAAAGTACTATGTTTGACCCTCTCTAAAAGATGCAAGTATTGTCTTTTGTAACCAATCATTTAACCACAATGCGCAAGTGTTACTTAATTTTGACCCATTGCAAGCATTTTTGCTTTGTTATGTTGTACTTCGCGAGTTATGTGACACATCCAATATAAGATAGCATTTCTACTTTCTACTTTTACGTTTTGGTTAATAGAGCTAAGGGATGAAAGTGACAAGTCGTTACTAATTTGGGATTGCCATAATTTTAGCGATTTTGGTCTAGAAAATCACTTTTACACCATGCGTCAAATGTGAATTTGTGCTAAAATTTGATAAAAGGCCCATAAAATATGATTGTATTTATCAAAATCTCATTAAATAAATAAAAAAATATGTTAAAAAAAATATTTTATTTGAGTACAGAAACTCCATGTTTAACCAATATTTAAATAGTATAATGATCTCTGAAAAGTCTTATTTGAAAAATGGTATTTTCAAACAATAGAATTGTTGAACCATACTACTATTATGCGCAATCAAAGTGAAATGTCATCATGACTTCAGTTATGTGTAAAAACAGTGGTCTGATATTTTCTAAGCAATAGAATGATGATTCGAACAATAAAAAGAAAACGTAACAAAGCATATTTATCACGACACTAAGTATTCACAGATTATCTTTTAAAAGCTTTAACGTGAAAAATGTAACTAAAGGATTTGTTTCAGGGTAGTCTCGTGACAAACGGAAAAGTTTTATCAAGATTGTTTAATTTTTAACTTGATTCACTGGTCAAAAAATGTAGTACTTCAAAAGACCTTTGTGTTTGAGATTTTCTGGTTTTTAACTGTAATGACTCTTATTTATAATTTATTATACTATTTAAAAAATTTTGTAATATAATTATCACAATCTGCGTTTTTAGATAAAAAAAATACATTTTGTTTTATGAGGAATTGCTTGAAGATTCTATTCTTTTGTGCACTCTAATACTGTCTGCGTTTCTTTTTAGTGAATATATAAATCAGAAATTTATACATTTCTTGTTCTTTATCACTGTTTGGAATTATAGGGATATAATTTGGTCGATATTAATTCGTTATATCTTTTCAGTGTAATTCACTCTTTTTACTGAACAAGTCTCCCAAAGACCACTGTTGTGATATTTGATGGACACTTGTCATGTGTGTCTATAAAATAATTGAAAAAGCAATTGAGGAAGACATAATACTGAGACTCCCTCCTCACGTGAGAGACAAACTGCAGCCACTAGGTGCTGGTTATTATTTGGACTAAATAAAATTTAAAGTTATCTCATAAGATTCAGCATACTGTTTTAATTACATTTGTCTTGTGTGTTTTAAGTAAGCAAGTAAGTAGGTAAAATACAATTGCTCTTCATCCTTGAAAAAAAAAACACAACTCTAGAAGTGTTAAGTAAATTACAATTAGTATTAGTTATACTAATAACATGGTGAAAGCAATTTTACTATAAAGCAGGATAGGGTATAGAAGAAAGTAATTGCAGTGTTAGCAGAATATGTTCGTTTTCTTATTACAAATTGTCAGTTAAAAAAAAAAAAATTTTTTTTTCATTTATGTTTTTGTTTGTGTTTAGATTTCACCGAGGGTACCAGTTGACTTACAAAGGAATTGAAAAAGCTTCTGACATTGGTATTTACATTAAAGGAGGTCATCAGAAACACCAATACATTGCAGTTACAAAACCGATTGATTGGTTGTATGTTAATTTTATTTATGAAATTAAGCGATCATTTTATTTTTGAAAATTTAATGGTATATAATTTGTTCTTACGATGTTAGGATTAGGTTAAGTTATGTAATTAGACTAACCTAAAGCCCTCACCCTTAAGCTCATTTTTTAAATTTGTTTTATTTTGATTTTAAGGATTTATCAGATAATTTAACAAAAACATTTTGCTGATGGCATATATTAGGGGCGTTTTCCATTGTATACTAATTTCATTTCTATGATGTATCATGTATTTTTTTAAACTGCAATCTTTGATAAATTCATTTTAAAAAGCATAGGTATGGCCTTACTGCATGTTTTTTAACATTTTGTTCAGATTTATTTTTTGTTCTATGGCTGTATTTGGGTAGGTAATAGTCATGTGTTTTTGGTAGTATTGAGTTGTTGGTTGGGATGTTGGTTGGGATGTAAAATAAAAATTAAAACCAGATCAAGAATGTAACCGTAGAACTTGTTTAGAAAAGGATACAGATATAGAACATTTAAACGAACAGTTTAAATCAATGCTGTAGAAACGCATTGCTGAAACCAGGCTTTAGATGTCGTAGAAAATGTTTTTTATCTAGGTGACCTAATAGTAGTAAAAAGAGGTGCAGTAGAAAGTGTTACTGCTAGAATAACGACTGATTGGAGCAGGTTTTAAGATTTATTACCTATTGTTCAAAGATGAATAGCTTGGAAGTCAGTCTTGAGTACCTTGTCTAACCAATGCAAACATAAAAAACGGATGTTAAACTGCCAATCATAATAATAATTATGTGTTTGGTTTGGTACTGACTCTTTCTGTCTTTCTTTCTTTTTTCTTTCTTTTTTCTTTCTTCCTTTCTTTCTTTCTTTCTTTCTTTTTTTCTTTCTTTCTTTCTTTCTTTCAAATAAAAATTTAAAGTATTAACCAATATTAAAATTAAATTTTTTTGAATTTCAATGTACACATTATAGGTATGTGGCTTCTTATTTATTTATGGAGGGAGGCGTGTGCTTTATCATCAACCTTATAATTTCTAGGGGCATGTGGAGGATTGGGAAAAATTTATTTGAAAGCAAAAAAATCTATTTACTGACTGTGGCTTTAAATATTGAAATTAATAATTACACAGACAATCAACGATCCCTCACATGGTATAGTGAGCATTAACCCAGTGACTCAGAGAATATTCCCATATAATGGGTCGCACTTATTACTTTGTGCATAAATTAACAAATTATCACGTAGAAAAATTTTAACTATTGTTTTTAAAGCTAATTGTTCATAAGGATGAAGATTGTTTACAGCGATAGGGAATAAAAACAATGTTTAGTTAAAGAATGAAACAATACTTTGTGATGAACTAATTTTCCCCCTGAATCATTAAAATGCATACTATTATGTTGTTTTAAAAAAAAATATATATAAGAAAAATTTAGCACCTCATCAATTCACAAAGCTTTGTTATAAAGCGCCTTCATTTTTTTCCCAGAAAGGCGTGTATCCTTAAAGTGATATCAACTAAAGAAAATACAATCAATTTAATCAACTTTAGGAATATCAATTTTTTTGAAGATTTAACCATTAGGAAATCTAGTACTAAATTTGAGATTTATTTAGTGTTTAAAAATGCAATGATTGATTATACAGTAAGAAAAAATTTATTTTTAGTGATGTTTGGTATGAAGACTTTACAGCAGATCTTCAAGTGAGAATTTTTTTTTTTTTTTTTTAACGCAATATGTGATTGTTGTTGATATAGTTTTAAGAGGTACAACAAAAACAACCAGATTAGCAGGAATTTCCAATGATGACAAAAGTGCTGTATAAATTTCAATCCTGAATAACACCCTAAAGATGTTTCCAGGTAATGGAACTTTTCATAGGATCTGAAAACCTCATTTTGGTATAAAAACTCAAACAAAAATGTAGAAACGATATATTTTACATATAGGGTATTAGATGGAAAAAAAAATTCTGTGCTTTATATCTGTTTGAAAAATTTGAGTATCTTATTGGCTTTGAAAATCTTATCTTAGCCTTGAAAATCTTATTGGCCACCATAATCGGCCTTTCCGGAAAAATTTACTCTAGATCTTTAATTTCTTACCTTAAAAACAGCACTATTTTAAAAAGAATTTCCCCAATTTATGCAACAAAGTTTTGAATGAGTTTTTTCCAACACTTCGATGTTGGCATATATATTTTAGCTTATTTTAGACCCAAAACAAAATAATCGTTTTTAATTTAATGTTTTTTTTTTATTATATCTTGGTAAGGTGGTTTGAACCCCACTTCTTCTGCACTATGTAAACAAGTCATATAGAAATGAATTGTATTTTTAAATAAAAGGTATAGGTGATGGAGAGAAAAACAATAGAATTATAACAAACCTGCCTATGGGAGCTAATCATACTTCCCAGAAATGAGTAGTACATTTAAATAAAATTATAGGCAATGGGAAGAAAAACAAAGAACAACAATAAAATTTAAATAAACCTGTGTATGAGAGCTAATGTATAATGTTTATATACTTACAGTCCAGGTGTTTAAAACCTTTTTAAAAGATTAACTGAAATAAAAAAAATATCATGACGTGGCAGTTTAATTTTATCGCTTAAAAATAATTTTCTAAATGATTTTATCATAATATAATAGTTTAATATTTTCAATAAAGTCGTTTTTTTTTTTTTTTTTTTTTTTAAATCTCACATTTGCTATCATAAATAACATTAAATTTTGAATTGATATTAATAACATCCCACTTAGCAATCATATTATGCTTTATGTGAAATTTTTTCTGAGAATCAAATGTTTAAAAATTACTTATATCGTGTTAAATCTTTTTATTTTTAAAATGTTTATTATTTTTTAAACAAAAAAGTTTTCAAAAATTTTATATATGAAGTAGAGAGAATGGCTGTTTTATGTATTTTTATTATTATGTAGTTTTATATTTCAGTTGATCTTTTAAGTAGGTTTTAATGGGTAAAAACCAAATAATTATTAAATGATTAGTATTTTCTATTTAATTTTTTTTTCACTTCCAAATGGGAATTTCAACATTGCGAATACCGTGATCTTAAACACCTGCCTAAAATTTTTACATCTCAGATTTGGGCTACTAGCACCATCAGTATTTTTTTTAAAATTTCAACAAACCAAAAAAAAAAGTGGTGGTTAGCACTATTTTAGAAATAGGAATCTTAATGAAAGTGTTTTTAATATGCCATTTAGCATTAGGTCAAAGAGACTAATTAATGCCTTGTGAAAAATAGAATTTTAAAATTAACTTTAATTTTGCATACATAATACCAGTGATATATTTGCTTGGAAAGTTTTTAAAATACTTTTATTTTGGTTTAGATTGGAATTAGAGAAAGAAGATTACCGAGTGCTCATACATGTCTTATATGTGTTGCTGTTGCTTCACTTATCTCAGTTATCTTGTTATGTTTCTGTGCACCAAAAAAATCTCATGAAAAGCAGCATTAATAAATTATAATCCTTATTTATTAGACTTTTATACATCAATTTATTAGGCCATTGTTGTATATTTGGAGGTGCTATAGTTTTTAATATTTTTTTCCTCTGACAAACATTTGCTGGCAATTATTCGAGGTAATCAGGGGTGATCATAAGGTGTTTCTTATTGAGAAAACTTTTTTTTGCATAATTGATATGTCGTATTTTTATTTTTCAAAAAATAATTAGCAAAAAAAAAAAGATATGTATATATATATTTTAGCAGTGATAGTGTGTTTTTTAAAAACGGCAAAAATTATTTTCACGTGACATATTTTAATCTTTTTCTTCAAATTTATAATTAGTCTCAGAATAAGTGCACGGAGTGCCCTTATATTTCTATAAATATAAAATATATCATTATATTTCTCCAGAAAAACAATTTAGTAAAAAAATATATTTCGGTTATCATATTTTTGATTTCAAGACATAATCTGATATTATTGGTTTAGGTAACAGCTATATAACTAATTTTTATTTGCTGAAAATTTCAAGTCAAAAGCTCTTACATTATATAACGTTTTATGAGGTTAGGAGTATCCACCAGCAAAATAGAGTATTACTGACTCTAACTCATTTTTCTTATCAATTAATCCTTTTTTAATGCATCTAAATCTCTCATTGAAGCTATCTAATGGTTCAAAACCCTATTTTTTTTTATATACTAGTTTTCTAGTATTTATTTTGAAGCTCTTTCTTGTATTGAGTAAATCGCCATTTTGTTTGTTCATATAAAAATTATAAATGCAAATCCAACATCAGCCGAAAATAGTTATGACTTAGATTTTTTTTATTTTTGAGTCAGGACTCGGAAAGTTTAATGCAAAATACAATTAATTTCTTCAATGTCGAGTCAAAATTTTTACGATTGAAGCGTTTTTGCTTTAGTAAAACTTTAGTTAAACGGCAAACAAAGGTATTTTTAAGGGCGACCTTATGAGAATTTAGCTAGTTAGCTTAGATGGTCAATATTTAAAAAATTTCGTATTTAAGCTAATAGGTTTCGGCAAGACTTGGTAATACATTTCACTTAATGTATGTAAAGCAAGCGTTTGTTCATTGGTTTTTCTCATGCAAAACAAATACAAGTTATCCATCATTTGTGACTAACAAAAAAAAAAAACATTTAAATACATATTTCAGTTTAAATTATAATTATGTTTTATAATTTTATTATTTACCTCCCAACAAAGCTGAAGAACATCATATATTTATTTCCTATTGTGCATAAATGGCACTTCCACTTTTTAAATGACTGTTTGGTGGATTGATTTACCTCTTTACTATGTTTTTCACGTTTTTCCAGTCATAAAACTTAAACAAGCTTCTCAGTTTTTCAAAGAGGATATTTAATTTATGAGCATCTACCAAGAATTCTTGTTATCCAGCAAATAGCCCTTAAAGATCTGTTTTTAAAACCAAGTTTACTTTTTTCAATTCAAAAATGGGTCAAAGAATGAAGTTTAAATTTTCTTTGATGGTATATTACCATAGTTGACATTTGCTGTACTATTATATGAATACTTAATAAATTTTCCCATTCTCTAGAACTGGTATTTACTTTCAGTATAAATCAAGGATGAAAGTTTTGGGATTTATACAGAAATCCGGATATCCATGTCCTATCCTTATTGCTTTCCTGAAATTTTTTACATTTAGAAAAAAGTTTTAAAATTTAAATATAATACAATATTGTGAATAATGGGGCCTGTATTGATAGCTGTGATAGTGGGCGTTCTGTTCAAATATATCAATATACTTATATGAGCCCCTTACCCATTGAGGGAGCACAATGAAAATTACACTGACTTTTCTTATGCTTATCCCTTCTATCAATACAGGCCCCGTTATTTTCAATATTGAATTACATTTAAATTTTTAACATTTCTTTTGTTTTATTTTTATTGATAGTAAATTAATACTTACTTATACTTATCTAAAATTTAATTTTTTGTTTCGGGATTGAATCATTATTGAAATAGCCAAATGGCATTTTCATGCAAATAAAATTTACTTCAACTAAGAGGCTAAAAATCAAGTAGCCTAAGTTTTTTTTTTGTGTAAACTAGTTTTATACTTATATGAAGTTTAAGAAATAAAATGTTGCCTTTATCAAATTTTTTTTATTAAGATACGTTTCATTATTTTCTTTCTAAATTACTTGTCTTCCTCATTTTGGTTTGATACAGCACTTATTTTGAAATAACAGCAAGAGAAACTGCTAGCACTCCTATGCCTTGAAAACAGAAAAAAAAACTTTATTTATAACAAGATTTTTTGAAGTTAAATTATGTTATGTATCCTCACTTCTGATTCATGTAGAGGTCTTGTGGTGAATGGCGTACCTACACAAGGCCCTATATTTATTTAAATTAAATTATACATCTGCGCACCAATATTATTCATATTTTAAAAAAATTCGGTAAGCTCTTTTAAAAAATTTAAGTGAAAAAAATATTTTTATTGCAAGTACTAAGTTTTAGCGGAGAATTTTGAGTAGATAGGAAACTCTTTGTATCCATTATTGTCAAACCAATCGTCAAGATTTTTCTGTCACGCTTATTGAAATTGGAGTTATATATTCAGCAACGTTTTAATCTTGAAAGATACTTAAAGAAATTTGTTGCTTAAAGAATCTATTTCAAAAATAATAAAAGTGAAGACGAAACTGCATCAAAATTAATATATTTAATACAAATTTATTACTATCCTACAATCCTTTTGGTGTTATATATAAACATGTAATGTTTATGCATGTTTTCTTAGTATTTATTAGGGAAAGAAATTGTATTTATACTTATGCTATGTCTTATGTTGGTAAATATGTACTTAATAAATAAATATATTGGTTTTATTCATATAGTAAAGTTTCTTATAGTGTTGCTTGTACTCAATTTCACAATTCTAAATCATTTAAATATCTAATTTACTTTCAAGTATGTTGCTAAACTTTGTCACAACATATGAGCTTCTCTCCCGTGTGCTGATTACTATATGCCATTCCTTCATGGGTCCCTGCTGCATTTAAGAAGTTGTTATGTATCGCCTAGGACTTGCACTTCAGTGTGTTGACTGGTTCCTTCAAGAATGAGTAACTTTCGGCATAGTACCAGTTAATGTATCATTAACTGCTTAATTGTGCTAAAAACAACAGTTTAACCCCACTGGGGCCTTATCTAAACGCCACAATCCACAGATTTAGAGTTACAATTGGTGTAACCAAACTGTCACTTTCATTGATAAATACTAGTATCTGACTGAGCTTTATATAAACTGCTGTGAATTCCTTTGATACAAAATCTTTCTGATAGAGTTTTTGATTTTGATTTATCATAAAGTTGTTTTTCTGGAAGAGATTAAACTATCAAACATCTTACTTCATCAATAGTTGAATAATAAACTGTGAAAATTTTTTTTAAACAAATATTTGTTTTCATTGTTCTTTGTAACATTGAGGTTTAATATTTTACTTTGTAATCTCTTATTAAATCTTTTTGTTTAATAGGGACTAATATAATGGTTTTGTTAGGAAAATAATGTTTTCTTGCTCTGAATTTGAAGAAGTAATTCGTTGCTTTGTGAAGTCTTATTCTCTGTAATCAAACATGGTAAATATTTTTTATTATTTA
The DNA here is from genome assembly GCA_035046665.1 of Euphysa ruthae. NCBI lineage: Eukaryota > Metazoa > Cnidaria > Hydrozoa > Anthoathecata > Corymorphidae > Euphysa > Euphysa ruthae. Next base: position 7,196 of record JAUZNK010003386.1, on the reverse strand, counting down.
ATTCAATGATATTGTTGTACTACAAATTCTTAAAAGCATAACTGCAAATTTTTCTGTTGTGATAGTCAAACTATCATCTAAAATTTTAATAATAAACAGGCTTGAGATGTAAGCTTTTATCTTGGTATTTTTTTTTTTATTTATTAGTTCATGGATAGATTTATAACTAAGATTTGCTATTTGATAAAATATTTTTAGCTAAAGGTAATTTTTTCTCATCAAGTTAAAAGATCATTAACCAAATCTTAACTCAATTAAAAGAAGCTGTCAAGAATCCACGGTTATAATTTCAAGCCTTGAAGTTTTTATCCAAAAATAAAATATTTCGATTTTTTTGCAGAAGCTTTATTCTAATTCTGTAAAAATTTAAGGATGACGTCATTTTTGATTTTTTTGTATGTCACCCATATGTGAAGCGTGATAAATTTGTTCAAAAAATTCCGTTTTTAATTTTAAAATAAAAATTTTCTGGAAGTCAGCATCTGTTGTCTCAGTATTAAAAAATTCTGGAGAGTGATGTGATCTTTGTATTTACCATAGATAAGGTTTTAAAATCATTCATTAAATCATGTGCTACTAGTCACTTAGAGTCGCTCATTATCATCTGTGTGGTTTTCGTTCTGATATGGTTACTGCTGATGCTCTGACTATCTTTTTTAACTTTTCTGTCAATCTCTTCATGCTTGAGGTGATTGCACTTGACATCTCTAAAGCAGTCAACAAGGTGTGGCATGATGGACTTCTTCATACGATGGAGTCATATGGTATCTTTGAAGTTTTGAATACCATTAAGTCTTTTGTCAGGCAGAAAAATCAAGGTGGTCCTGGATGGCCACTCTTCAAATTGTTACTCTGTAAATTCTATGGTGTCTCTCAAGGTTCTGTTTTTCATATTTTCATTAATGATTTTTCTGATAGCAGCCCTCACAATTAGGAAAAAGTGTTTTAAAACATCGAGAAAAGAGAATGGGGGATAAAAAAAATGCATCAGCAATTTTTTTTGCAGATGCTATTAATATTTACCTCAGCAATCACGTCGGCAATTGCTGATTGCGGAGGTGAATTGCAAGGGCTGTGATAGTGTTCTTTGTAAGCCTGCTATATGTGCGAATGATACTAATTTGTAATCATCCTTAGGGAAGACAAAAAATGCTTTTGATAAGGTTGAAATGGCGGCTGATTTGGAACATGATCTTGGCACTGTTGTTGAATAGGATGAGAAATGTTTGGTGGTATCATTCAATCCTTCAAAAATGAAGTTTTTTCGAATAACCAACTCCACAACTTTACTTCCATCTGCCCTGATGAAAGTTAGTGAACTCACTGAATCTAAGCATATTTGAATGTTAGGTTTAGCATTCTGAAATAACTTTTCTTGGAATTCTTACATTTAAGCTATTCCAAAATGTGCTGCCATGAAGGTTATATCTCTATTCCGGATGTGGCTCTTCCACCTGAGAGAATCTTTATATACCTAAAAGTCTACCATTCAGTTATGTATTGAATGTTACCGCCTTCTTTTGGTGAGAGCCTCTGCATATTGACCAAATTCAGAAAAATATATTCAACCTTTTTGTTCCTGATCTTGGTCCGATTCTTCAATCACTTTCCCATCGCAAAAAAGTCTCATTGTCACGGTTTAACATGTATTTTCATGGACAATGTTTTGATGATTTAAAGAATTAACACCTTAACTTAAAGACTTTTTTAAGGGCCACAAGGTTTCCACCTGCTACTACTCACTCATCCTTTAACGATACAGATCCCTAAGTTTCAAAAACTTTTATTGATCAAGCTTCTTCCTATCTACTGCTCGCTTGTGGAACTGTGTCTTCTGCTTATTGCTTTCTTTCGGATTATGATCTCCAATTTTTTAAGCCAACCAGTACATTTCTGTGTTTGTAACACCAGCTTTATGCTTTATCTTTATGTCTTGTTTTAACTTTTTGCCTAGTAGTGGCTTTTAGCTTTGCAGAAAACAGCTGATTTAAAAAAAAAAATTAAGTTCTTATTCTAACAAAATTTTGTATGATGCTAGAAAATATGTATGGTTATATTTTTATTTCAGAAAAAATTTGAATTTTTGGATTCTGCTAATCTTTTGTGGGTCAAAATTGATTGATTAAGTTTTCACTTCTCTCAAAATTGATGCTAAATAAGCAGTCACATCGAAAATATCATTTTTAGCTTCAATTGCTCTTCATTGTTCAAGTTACCTGAAATTATTTACAGAATGCTCTTGGAAAATTAATCAGTACTTTCAACTAAAACTATTTAGTTTGTTTAGCGTGAGTGCATTTATACATGTTGGCTAAGCCGTTTGTCAGACGGGCAATGCATGTTTAGAACTGTTTAGAACATGGTATCTAGCCTGATGGTCAAATGCCAAGTGATAAAACTTTTGGAGGTGGAGATGATTCCTTCAACACTTTCTCCAATGAAACTGGTGCTGGTAAATATGCGCTAAGAGCAGTTGTGTTTGTTGATCTATAACCAACTGTTGTAAGTAGTTTTTTTTTTTTTTTTTTTTTTTTGTCTGTCTCTTTCTACATGACTTAAAATTTTGTATCTCTTTAATTAATTTGATTCGTAATAAAACCGATAGAGCCTAAATTCAATCATGCTAGTCATTCTGTCTGAAATGTATTTTCAGTAATTGCTTATTAGTTTTTTCAATTTTTTTGCCAAATGATAAGTTGTAAACATATATAAAACAGGATTTTAGATTTTTAAAAGTTATCCAGCAGTAGCTATTTTTATTTCTGATCAAGCTGATAGTCTAAATTCTACTATATCAATCAATCTGTATGTAAATATGTGCAATGGTATAATGGAAAAATAAGGTTATTAATGTAGAAAAGTGATGATTTTAAATTTTTTGAGAAGAATGACAATTTTTGTAACTGAATTTCATTACATTATGGGAAAATGTTATCATTTTTGGTCTTTTTAGGTGTTTTAAATTTCATTAAAATATGTTCATTGATTTTTCTCAAATTTTGCACAATGTTAAAGATTAATAGAAGCAGCCTTTTCACCCATATAACCAACTTTTTGTTTAATTAAGAAATCAAGCTTTTCTAAAATTCTAAAGCTCATAAGTCAAAAGGTAAACTTTAAGGGCATTGTTGGCAATGCGGTGATTTTAACATTTAATGACTTTTTGTTTAATTAAGAAATCAAGCTTTTCTAAAATTCTAAAGCTCATAAGTCAAAAGGTAAACGAAAGCTTGTCCCCTCAGGGTACATATATTTTTTAGAACGTTTGAGTTATGACTTGAGTTCAAATTTCTTGCTGACACTCAAAAAATCTAAGAATATTGTTTAATTTTAATGCCTTGATGTATGTCATGGTTCTGCTTCCTTTTCTTTTAATATTTACTTGAAAATAGAATTGATTTAGTTTTACCATTGCCAAAATTGCTGCTCAGTTTGTTTATATTTTGATTTTGGAGAAATTTAGTATAATTTTAGAAAATGTGGTTATTTTAGTTTATCAGTCATTTTAAAAGCCTCAAACTCCAAAACATGCCAAATTAGGTCTATTAATAACATTTTTCAATTGTCTCAAGTTGTCTCAAGAGATTACTTTTAGCTTTTGCTGAAATATTAAATATATTTAAAAATTAGTTTTTAATTTTTTGGCAAGTTAGCCATTTTGGAAATTTTATTGGGTCCCTGCTCCAGGTCCTAAAACATCAAATTTGGTGTCAAAATATTATAATACTATTTCAAACCATTTTTTGATTTTCATGATTTCAGTTATAACCAGATTGAACATAATGCCTTGAAAAACTTTATTTCAGCAAAATTCTTTATTGATGTCATCAAAATTTTAATTTTAGCTAATGTAACAATTTGGTGACTTGTGTAAAATATCCCTCTGAAGCTTCAAAACTAATTATTTAAGTAATTTCCAGATAAAACTTTGATTAAAAAAAAATAGTGAATAACCACAACAACAAAAACTGTTTGGATGATATAACCCAAAAGCAAACAATATAAGCAAAAATGATTTTTAATGGCTTTATGGTATTATTTGAAAATTCTTCATCTTTACTTACATTTTCTAAATCTAATAGGTTTAAATCAGCAGATTTAATTTCACTTTTGCATCATTGCTTTTGTTCTGCTTGTCAGGATACCGATGAGGATCAGCATTTATCTTTCTTCTTGTGTGAGTGTACCAAATTTCTTTGGCAGGGGTGGGTTCAAATCTTTTCTTGAAAAGACTTGTTCAAATTTTGCATGAATAAATGGGAAACGCAGTAAAATTTCCAGATTATGACATTCTCTTAAAATATCCTTGTTATTGATAACTTTTTTCCAAATTTTAAGGTTGATAAACGTTGAAGTTCAGAGTCAATAGCTGATAGCGACTCAGCATGTTTTTAGATTATGAGTTAGTAGTTGATAGTGAATTTCTCAGAATTATAGCTCATTGACCTTGGGATTATATGCTATATTGAAAATTTCCTGATTTAAACTCAGTTATTAATATCCATGTTTTTAACCTCACACTGAGTGAGATCAGAATAAGTACAGTCATTAAAATACTTTATTTTATATTTATTGTTTCTACTTGTCTTTTTATGAATCTGGAATATTTTCATGAATTTATCTTATCACATTGGTGATTTGCCATAGGAATTGTAATTGAATAATTTTAAAAATTATTTTGATATTATTTTGCTCTGGTCTGTGAATTGCCAATTCTTTTGTCAAAAAATTTGAGAAATAATAATAGAAAGTAATAGTATATTTTTCTCAAGAAATTGCTCCCATTCTACAGTTCTCTTTTATTATGTAAAGGTATTATTGGTACTTATTTATTGGAAACCAGACCTCTTATCATTTACATAGTATGTTAAGATATTAAGCTTAAACTATTTCCAAAACAATACTGTTTTTTAATGTAATTTCAAACCAATCTAAGAAATTTATAAAAGTTCTATAAGTTTGAAACTATATTTTATCTAAAAAATATTTAGTTTTATCAAGAGTGCTGTCTTAAAGTATATTAAATAAAAATATTCCAGTATTTGTAAGGATTTATTATTTCTAGGCCAATCTTGTTTTACATTTGATTTATCTGATAAAGTGGTTTTACAGATAATTTATATGATAAAGTGGTTTTACAAGTAGTTTATCTGATAAAGTCGTTTTACAGGTAGTTTATTTTATTAAAGTGGTTTTATCAGGTAGTTTATCTGGGAAAGTGGTTTTACATGTGGTTTATTTAGTAAAGTGGTTTTGACAGGTAGTTTATCTGGTAAAGTGGTTTTTACAGGTAGTTTATCTGATAAAGTGGTTTTACAGGTGTTTTATCTGATGAAGTGGTTTTTACAGGTGGTTTATCTGATAAAGTGGTTTTACAGTTAGTTTATCTGATAAAGTGGTTTTTTGTTTGAAAAATTAATGGAAATTTAATTACTAGGCAAAATTAAGATTGAAATTAAAAAATCTTTCAGTTTAATCTTTCATATTAAATTGTGAAAGAATAAGAATAAGAATGATGAGACAAAGAAGTGTTATAATAGAAAATTCAAAAATACATTTCACATTTCATACATTTTCGATACATTTCACAGTCGATAAAGATGATAAACAATAATATTTATATGATTTATAAAATTTAAGGAATTTTGATTTTGTTGTATTTCTTTAAAAAGAGCACCCATCTGTTTTTAGTTATGAATACTTACAAATTTATACTGCTGATTTTTGTTTTTATGAATCATAAAAACCAATATTTCATTTGAAATGATGATACAGGATAAACTACATGGATACACTACATATTCTTTCGATATTCTGAAATTTTGAATGTCATAAACAATATGCTAATATGATTTATAGAATATAATTTTTTTAGATGACACTCTTAAGGGCACATATCAGCAACTCTTTCACCCTGAGCAACTTGTAACTGGTAAAGATGCTCAAATAGCTATGCTAGAGGTCATTTCTGACAATATAATCAAATAAAAGGTTCTAATTTGGAGGCTAAAAAAAAATTATGTTTTATGTGTAGATATCTTGTTATTAAAGAATTGGGCAATGAAATATATTTCTTAATTTTTCAAAATGTCATATTTTTTCGGTTATGGTTGGAAGCAGGGTTTAGAAATTTTTAAACACTATTTTCTGTAGGGAAGGGGTTGTAAATCCTAAAAAAGTTATACTTCTGAAAATTCTGATGATCCTCACTTAAATTTTTTCTACAGGTATTTTCTACCATGCTTTTAAACTTTCTTTAATGATGTTATGCTATGTTCTTAATAGATCCCACTAATTGGTTTTCATTTTCTACAAATAAAAATAAGATTTATATATGTAACATTGTATAACCTAACTCATGTCTTTGAAATTGTCAACCCAATTTTGTGAAATCACAACTGCCTGATAATATATAGCATATTTAATTGAGTGTACATTATATTTTTGTATTTACTTCAGCACTTTCTTGTGAAAACATAAATAAAAAATACTCATTTTATTTCAGTTATGTTATGAGACTTGTTGCAAAAGACTAATTTGCAAAAGATGGAATTTATGACAAACCAAACATATCTAATATTTATATAAAATAAAGCATTTAAAACAATTAGTAACACTTATTTCAACTAAAAAGTTTTTTGAATGTGTGTAATCGTCTGAAATGTCTTTGATAAACACAGATAAAGTTCAATACCTACCTCCACAGTGAAAGCGTATAGGAAAGGAAGTGAACAAACGCTCCGAAGAATTGAATGACCCAGTCTCATAAGGGCTTGTTTACATTTATATTGCATACTGTTAGAAGTTCGTTTCTTGGAATACGTGACGTAAATAAAAAATTTTGTCATTCAGGCTACTAAGATTTTTATCTTTACAAAAAAAGTGTTGAGTGTGAATTCGTTTGTCACAAGGAAGTTATTGCAACAAAAGAAGCTAAACCACACAAACTTTACAATATATCTTAGCAACAAATTTTATTTCATTTACTTCGACTTTTTTATTAACTAAGACAGCATTTTTTAGCCCAATTTTTAAAATTAGCCAAGGTAACTCGATTTTTAGAAAAATTGATTTAAAAAAATTATTTTATTCAAGAACATCTCTCATGTTTACCACATAATACCATGATACTGCACAATACCATGATATCACAGAAATAATATTCTATTAAGAAGCTATTATAATATATTTGTAAA
>JAUZNK010003385.1:0-10941 GCA_035046665.1 Euphysa ruthae | reverse complement strand
ATTATTTTTTTCTACTTTTGCAATAAAATCAGTGAAAGTAGCTGCAGCTCTTTCATTGATATAACTTCGTCCAAATTAAGGAATTTTATTTTTAGTTTGTAGCTTTAGTAGATTTGGGTAGTCACTGTAAGGTCGTTCCTTTTTGGCTAAATACATGCATGAATTAAATTTGATTCGCAAATTTTCTCTATTGCAGTCATGCATTTTCTTAAAACCTTTCACAATTGGTCGTTGTTCAACAGCTGTTTTTTGATAAACAGCCGCCCCAAGCTTACTCCTTTTTTCATGCTCAGAGGCAACTTTATGCTGTTCTCCATTAATATGTTTTTTTAAACTGTCATTGGTGACAGAAGACGAACCTGGTTTTATCCATTGTGATGAAAAGTTTTTAAGTACCTTAATTCGCGCTTCCCACTTTTTGCATACAGTACATATAAAAAAAATGTTTACAGAAAATTTTTTTCTCTCCTAATGCAAAAGTAAGTTGGGCATGTATAAATGAAAATTTGATCGCACAATGCCGAAAAAGAGGTTGAAAATTTATTAGTGACAAAGATCTAAGAAAAAATTGAAGAAGAAAATCAAAAACAGTAATAATTTATTAAAATACAAAACAAACCACGGAAACATAGATTAAAAAATTAAATAGAAATGATTTAATTTTTTTATTTCATTGGTACATTAGGTAATTTTTCATGAAATAAATTTACAAAATAAAATTAATACATGAAGCTAAAATAAAAGATACAAAGAGACAAACCTTTTTTACAGCGTCATAAAAAAAAGAAAAAATACTCATTATATTTCTAACCTTATTCTGATAACTTTTCCGTATGCAATATCATGTTGTAAAGGACACTCTAAATCCTTTTCCCAGCGCTTAACTGTCGAGAGTAACGCTGTTTTAAAATTTAATGACATAAGTAAGATTTTTTAGATGATGACGGTCTTTTGTGTCATGGTAGTCTGAATTCCTTTATTGCCATATGAGGAATAAAGGGTGTGCAAGGCCTGTACAGCAACGTTGTTCAGTAAGTTGATATGCTCGATTTTTGGCAGGTTGATTGGAATTTCTGCCTAGTCATGGTTATTATGACAAGGCACAGAGAACTTTGTGCTGGTCTTGTATTTTCCGCTATCCCATAGTGTGTTACCCAGAGCATTGACAGCAATTAAATTAACCGTGAGGGCAGTCTCAAGGGCAATCATGTCCTCACTTGAGCAAAATGTATTTGTGACCTTCTTTTCGAAGAACTCTAGTATCTGCCGGCACTTGGACTTCAACCCACTACCTGCTAGGTTCATATTGTCCTGCAATTAGTTTAAGACGTAGTGAACAAATCAATTTGTGAACTCGCTGTCCTTTTCTGGTTCTAGCATCGGCCCTGGTTCACCTTGCTGTTGGGGAACGGGCAAAGCTCATAACAAAAGATATACCAGATATACCAGATTTCCACCACATTTGCTGATCGATACCATGAAGAGCTCCAGCGCTGACCTGATTCCATGAACAACACTCTCCCCTTTAATGCAGTTGTCAGAGATACCTTCTTCCTCGGTCATTTGAGCTAGGGGTTCTTTAGCTGAGTTACCTACAACAATGAATAGCTTATACTGTTCTGTTGGATCCAAAAACTAAGGTCTTCTTTTTCAAATGAGGCCCAGTACACCTCACCCTCGTTCGTGTTACCTGGCCATCTTGCTACAGATTACATGCCCAATAGACGTTTGTCGATACCTTCCTATATCTTTTTCCAGATGTTCTCTTTCTTGATGTAACTCCCGTCTGGTTATTGCACTGGAGATTTGTCGACAGCTGGAGCATAATAGACGTCCTTATCAAGTTGCAGGTAGGTTTTTCCCTTCTTTACATGTGGCTTAAACACAGAAGGCTAGAGAGGCTTCAACAGCTTTTTTTTCACACCCTCCGGATGGGCCAATCAAGGATGTATTTTATAAATGCAGTAGGCTGGAGAAGTTTTAATAGCAAGGATGTTTTTAGCAACTTCTGTGAAGGCCACATTCAGCAAGTATTTGCTCGATGTCTTCATCGATAAAAGTATATTCATTCATAATTTGTTCCTCATCCATGGTGGGAATATATATCGCAATATACCTGAGTCAGACAAGTCTCTAAATGAATGTTTTTTTAACAACTCACGCAACAAACTGACAAAGTCTCTACACACACACTTCCAAGTATCTATCAATTTTTGAGTAACGAATTAAGGACCGCAAGGCCTACAAAACAGAGTGACGGACTTAGTCCCTACACCAAATGGCCTACACTGAACTGGTCACATTCTCCCAAGACAGCTGTTAGTGATGTGTGCCACAATATATGTCGACAGATATTTTGTGGTGTAGTTGAAAGGTATTGACTTTTAACCACGGGCATCTATTATCTGCCTTAATTGTTTGGTATAACCTGGCTGACGCACCTCTAAATGTAAAACAGCCAGGGTCTTGGGGCTGTGGACAGTGGGGGTGTAGATTTTTAATTACCAATTGGATATGTATGTGAAACTGTCCACAGTTACATTAGTATTTTCTAATTATTTATGTACTCGAAGCTGTCTTGGCCTACATTAGTATTTGCAAAATTATGTGCGCAAGGAAGGTGCTACAAGAGCCGTAAGCTCTTTGACGTTTAGGGTAAAGCCACTTGCCCCTGGGAGGCACCACGAGGGCCAAAGGTCTTCTCACTTTCGAGTATAAGTAACCCCTTATTCCCCCTGATTTTTAAAGTTTACACAATAAAAAATTTGTTGGTTTCTCAAAAATTGTCATTTTGATTTTGCGGTTTATATTGATTTGAAATATCTTTCAATAAACTTATAATTACGAGTGCTTACACATCTACAAAGTTTTTTAGGCCTATAGGCATTATGATAACTTAGGTCCGAAAATCATTCAAAATATTTAATCAGGAATTTAATGTAATGAAAAATGATGATATTACCAGAAACTTGCTCCTAGTTGAAAAACTTTTTTGAAACTTTACAATAGAAATAAAAATTTGACCAGGAAATGCTTTGTTTTTATTTATTCATGTTCTCATCTATATATGTATTTTTTTTAATTCTGATAATGTCTGATCTTTCTGATGGATGCCTTGATATATTCAGAAGCTTATTGCCCATTTGAAGCATACTTATACTCATTGGAGTTTAGGAATTTTGGCAGCATTTTATAAACTAAAAATTAATGATTTCCTGATTGTATTTGTATTTTTAAAATAATTAATCTAGATATTTTTTACTCATTTTATCGGTTTTTAAAAATTAACCAGTGACCGTAATGTAAAAAAATTTATTGAAATATACTGACTTGATATTCATTCTTAAAATATCAAATTTCCAAAATTTCAAATCAAGTAATAACATAGCATTCCTTTGTAAGAACACAATAAAACTATCATTGTTTTCTAAGTTATAAAATAAGGAGATAATTTTGCTTTTTATATAACAATATTAAAATAAGCCAACCTTGTCTGAATTTATTAAAAATATAATTTTTTTTTGGATATTATGTTGGCTAATAGCTGTTTACTGGCCAAGGTTTGGCTAATTAGTGCATTTAAAATAAAACTTTTAAAAATGTAAAAAGAAATTTGGAGAACTACGGCATTTATAACCCTACCTTTTATAAGTTTTGCTCAGAAACTCAAAGCATGAAAAATAAATTTTCCCCTGATGTGGGACTCGAACTCGTAACCTTTTTATCTGTAAATTTGGCGGATTTGTTTGTTCGATTATTTTAATATGGGGCCAAAAAATAGTTTTTCAAACTAATCTATTATAGAAGTGCCTACGGGTTTGGTTCTGGTGTCAGAAAATTATATAAAAAAAAATTTTTTTTAATTTGGATGACTGGGGGTTTCGAACAATGTACCTCTCGCATGCTAAGCGAGCTCTCTAAACACTATGCCTACAAAACTTGATAAAAAGCTATTATTCCATGATAATATTTCTATTAACAAAACTCAGTTCGTCAAATTTTGGTTTATTATTATTTTTGTTTTAAATATCATGCGCCTTATTGTTTTTGTTATCCAGATAAGCCCATTGTTTAAAAACGACCAATCAAAAGTAATAATATCATTAAAACCAATGAAAATGCTTGATTAAAATATGTTCTGAAATCATTATCCATTATAATTATCCTATCCAATTGGAAATATGTGCGACTACATAGCATAATTAAAACAAACGACTAATTACATTTGCTTAGTTTGCTTAAATCCAAGTCACTTTTATTAATATTATGTAAGAGATGATAAATTGTGACCAAAAAAAAGTTCAAAGAAGACAAGTAGGGATTATGTGGTGGATTGGAGGGAAAGAGATACGAGAGAAGAAAGAGGAACATACAGAATCCTAATGGATCAAAAACATTTAAATGATTTAATCCTGACTAACACTGTATTTTATTGGATGTCATTTTTTAATATACATGCATAAAATAATTAAGATTTAAATAATACAGCATGGTACTCAAGAGTTGTGTATCCAAGGTTATGACAAAAGACATGTTAGATGTTAAATAAAAGACATTAAAAATCTGCAGAATTTCAGTTACGACGTAATATTTTATTTAAAGTTATATTTAATGATGTTTTGAATTCCAGTAGGGGAGTTTCATAAGTCTATATATGATTACTCTGTATAAACTGATATTTTTATAATGCCACTAACAACATTTTTATTGTGGAAGATATCTCTTCTTGTTAAAATTGCATGTTTTAACATTTAGATTTTTTGAATTGCATGGAACTTTGTACTTGTTTGAATTTATTACAAATTTGATGCTGGGAATGCAGCTGTAAAGCACCTTAAATTTATTTTGGTTAAATATTTAACGTGCTTATATAAAATTTTTACGAATTTCGAAGAAGAATTTTTGCCATAGTGTGGGTTAAATCACACAATCTGCCCTCTATCTTGTTTTTTTTTTGTTGTTGTTTTAATTTGTAGGTATTTGTATGTGTCTGTGTTTGTCTGTGTGTGTGTGCGTGTGTGTGTGTGTGTGTGTGTATTCTTGTATGTGTGTGTGTATATATAAATTTATACTTATCGTTACTATTCAACAGATATTATTCAATATATAGCTTTAGAAATTTTAGAGCTAGCAAAATTTAATCTCATTTTTAGATGTGGCAGAGAAAGTATTCAATCAATGTATTACGGGAAATAGTTACCCAAGAGAGCATCCACGATTTGAAATTACTTGCACTTATGAATTTCTTGAAGATGCATTTACTCCTTGGGGACCTAGTGTGTTTGGATACACGGAGTATCGGCAGCAACAGAACAAAGCTCTTGGTATACCAGCTGTGAAGTTAGCCATGACTACAAGGTTAGCAAGACGTTTAAAGCTGTCTGGATATTATAAAAAAACTACTGAGATTAAACAGAATCACCCACTTAAGTTTATGGTATGGTATAAAGATTTTTGTTCTCCCTTTCTTTACTTGGCCAATATAAATTCGCTCATTTTGGTTTTTCTATTTCTTTGCACACATGAAATGACAATCTCATAAATTCTGTTCTGTCCACTTGTCTGCTTCTGCTAGTTTCCATTATCAGTTTATCAGTTTCAAAAATGATGCAAATGGCCTGATAGGTTTAGGTTTTTAAGCAAGAATGATGTCTGTTTTTTAAGTAAAAAAAGATGTAAATGAAGTTAATGAGGCAAAAAGAATAAAAAATTACCATTTGAATTTTTCTCAGAATATTCATATTAGACTTAATAGGGTTTATTCCATGAAGTTGATTTTTAAGAATTCTCTCAAAGCGTGCTTATTCATTAATTTTTGTTAAAATATAATAGATAATCAAATAGATTATTCTTTTCGCATGGTTCAAACGTTTTCGATTTTTTTACAAGAAGATATATTCTGATTTTTCTAAAATCATGTGTATACTGTTGTCCATTCAAAATTTTATTGGGTGCCAGACTTAAAAAATGTCTGAAAATATCTTTTCGTTCTGATTTTTCTGATATATGATTGAAAATGTTATTTTTGATGATGTTCTAAATTTGATAATGTTGATTTCCTCATGTAATAAAGGTTTTTTGAATTCAGTGTCCGTATCTGAAGTTTATAAGTGAAGTATAAGTGATAAATAGTCTGTTCCAGAATTTCTTTTAAAAAGTTATTAAAATTTGGTTAAACTAAGAAAAAAATCATAATTTTTGTTGTTTTTTTTTTTTGAGATTCGTTCATTGCTGGACACCATGCAAAGCTGATGGATTCTTATAAAATCTATCCGTGATTTGTTATCTCAGTAACTGCTTATTAGTTTTTTATGAAATTTCACACTAAGGTGTGATGATTTTTTAAAAAAAAAAAATTTCGTTTCTCGGACTCGAACCCTAAAAGGTATTAAATTGGTCAAAAATGACGTTTTTTATTATTCAAGAGATTATTTTCTGATGTTTCTAAAATTTAATTTGGTGTTTCAATAGTTATTCATGGTTAATTTTGTTTGGTGTTCAAAAAGTTATTTATGATTGACTTTGTTTGGTGTTCAAAAAGTTACTAATGATTGGTTTTGTTTGGTGTTCAAAAAGTTATTTATGATTGGGTTTGTTTGCTGTTTAAAAACTTATTTATGATTAGTTTTGTTTGGCATTTAAACATATATTTATGAAATGTTTTGTTTGGTGTTTAAATAGTTATTTATGTTTAGTTTTATTTGGTGTTTAAATATTTAATATTGATTAGTTATTTGTATGGTGTTTAAATAGTTATCAATGCTTATCTTTGTTTGGTGTTTAAATACTTGTTTATGATTAGTTTTGGTGTTCAAATAATTATTTATGATTAGTTTTGTTTGCTGTTTAAACAGTTATTTATATTTAGTTTTGTTTGGTGTTTAGATCCTTATTTGTGGTTAGTTTTATTTGGTATTTAAATACTTATTTATGATTAATTTTGCTTGGTATTTAAACATATATTTTTTATTAGTTTTGTTTGGCGTTTAAATAGCTATTTATGTTTAGTTTTGTTTGTTGTTTAAACAGTAATTTAAGATTAGTGTTGTTTGGTATTTAAATAGGTGTTTATGAATAGTTTTTTTTGATTTTTAAGTGGTTGTTTATGATTGGTTTTGCTTGGTGTTTAAATATTTATTTATGATTAGTGCTATTTGGTGTGTAAATAGTTATTTGTGATTAATTTTGTTTGGCATTTATATGTATATTTATGATTAGTTTTGTTTGGTATTTGAACATATTATGATTAGTTTTGTTTGGTGTTTAAATAATTATTTATTATTACTTTTGTTTGGCATTTAAACGTATTTATGATTTGTTTTGTTTGGTGTTTAAATAGGTATTTATGTTTACTTTTATTTGGTGCTTAAATATTTATTAATGATTAGTTTTGTATGTTTTTTAGTTATCAATGTTTATTTTTTTTTTGGTGTTTAAATACTTGTTTATGATTAGTTTTGCTGTTCAAACAGTTATTTATGATTAGTTTTGTTTGGTGTTTAAACAGTTGTTTATGTTCAGTTTAGTTTGGTGTTTAGATCTTTATTTATGGTTAGTTTTATTTGGTATTTAATTACTTATTTATGATTAATTTTGCTTGGTATTTTAACATATATTTACGGTTAGTTTTGTTTGGCGTTTAAATAGTTATTTGTTTTTAATTTTGGTTTGGCGTTTAAGTAGTTATTAATGATTTGTTTTGTTTGGTGTTTAAACAGTTATTTATGTTTAGTTTTGTTTGGTGTTTAGATAGCTATTTATGTTTTGTTTGGTGTTTCAACTGTTATTTAGTTTTTTTTATGTTTGTTTATGTGATAAAACACTTATTTAAGATTAGCACTCTTTGGTGTTTGAATAGTTTTATATGTTTAGTTCTGTTTGGTGTCTAAGTAGTTGTTCATGATTTCTTTGATGTTTAAACATTTATGATGGCTTTTGTTTGGACTTTAAATAGGTATTCAAGGTTAGTTTTGTTTGGCCTTTAAATAGTTTTTATACTATGTATTGTTTGGTGTTTAGATCCTTATATTTTATTGGTTTTGTTTGGATTTTAAATACTTGTCTATGGTTAATTTTGCTTGGTATTTAAACATATATTTATGATTAGTTTTGTTTGGTGTTTGAATAGTTGTTTTTGTTTAATTTTGTGTGGGTTTTAACTAGTTATTTACGTTTGGTTTTGTTAGTTGTTTAAATATTTAATTTTGTTTAGTGTTGTTTGGTATCTAAACAGTTATTTATGATTAGCTTTCTTCGATGTATTAATAATAATAATTAATTAATAATAATGTTTAAATACTTTTTTAGTTTTGTTTGGTGTAATTAAGTAATTTTTTATATCTAGTTCTGTTTCGTGTCTAAATAGTTGTTTATGATTTGTTTTTTTGGTTTTTAAACAATTATTTATGATTGCTTGTGTTTTGTCTTGAAATAGTTATTAATGGTTAGTCTGGTTTGGTGTTTAAATAGTTGTTTAGCTTTAGTTTCGTTTGGTGTTTTATTAGATATTTTTGATTACTTTTGTTGGGTGATTGAATAGACATTTATGTATAGTTTTTTGTTGTTTAATTAGGTATATATGATTTGCTTTGTGTTTAAATAAGTATTTATTAGTTTTATTTGGTGTTTAGATATTTCTTTATGTATAGTTTTGTCTGCTGCTTAAACAGTTTTGCTTAGTTTTGTTTAGTGTTTAAATAGTTATTTATGATTAGCTTTCTTCGATGTATTAATAATTATTCATGTTTAGTTTTTTTTTTTTTTGATGTTTAAATACTTTTTTTAGTTTTATTTGGTGTTTCTTCGTTTATTTTTTTGTTGTTTAAATAGTTTTTTTTTTTGTTTAGTTCTGATTTGTGTCTAAATAGTTGTTTATGATTACTTTCGTTTGGTTTGGTTTGGTTTAGACTATATTTTTAGTTTTGTTGGTATTTAAAAAGTTTTTTATGTTTACTTTAGTTTGGTGTTTAATTGCTTATTTATAATTAGTTTTGTTTGACGTTTAAACAGTTCTTTATGGTTTGCTTTGTGTTGTGTTTAAATGATTGTTTATGCTTGTGTTTGTTTGGTGTTGAAACAGTTATTTATGTTTTAGTTTATTTGATGTTTAATTGCCTATTTATGTTTAGTTTTGTATGGTGTTTAATTTGTTATTTATATTTATTTTTTTTTTGTGTTTAAATTCTCATTTATGATTGGTTCTGTTTGGTGTTTAAACAGTTATTTATGATTAGTTTTGTTTTTATTTTAAATACTTCTTTATGATTTGTTTTGTTTGGCGTTTAAATACTTCTTTATGATTTGTTTTGTTTGGTGTTTAAACGTAGATTTGTGATTAGTTTTGTTTGGTTTTTAAATATTTATTTAGGCTTAGTTTTGTTTGGTGTTTAAACAGTTATTTATGATTTGTTTTGTTTGGTGTTTAAATAGTTATTAATGTTTAGTTTTGTTTGGTTTCTAAATACTTCTTTATGGTTAGTTTTGTTTGGTGCTTAAACGTAGATTCATGATTAGTTTTGTTTGGTGTTTAAACAGTTATTTATATTTAATTTTGTGTTTAAATTCTCATTTATGATTGGTTTTTTTAACGTGTTTAAACAGTTATTTATGATTAGTTTTTTTTGGTGCTTAAATATTTTTTTATGTTTGGTTTTTATATCCTTATTTATGATTAGTTTCGTTTTGATTTTAAATACTTCTTTATGATTTGTTTTGTTTTGTGTTTAAACGTAGATTTGTGATTAGTTTTGTTTGGTGTTTAAATAGTTATTAATGTTTAGTTTTGTTTGGTTTTTAGATCCTTATTTATGATTAGTTTTTTTGGTGTTTAAACATAGAACATTTTTGTTTTTGGTTTCTTCCATTCCAGTAAAAACGAAATATTTATCAACAAACAAAAGTCGAGAAATATACTTTTACTTACTTAAGGAAGTTTTGATATTTTTAGGTTCAAAATGAACGTACAAGACTACTATGCCATCCCTTGGTCACACACTTGTTGAAAAGAAAATGGAGTTCTTGTGGTCGTTATGTTTATTATTCAAAGCTATTTCTCTACATGATTTTTCTTATTTTTATTACTGGATTTGCTTTGTCTTTGAAAGAAGATCTTCATACCTTGGTCTGTATGAAAAATGATAGTAATACAGAATATTGTCAATGCAAACCTCTGAGTCAGAATATTGACTCTGTAACAATGTTTTTTATTGATCCTGGAAAGTATTTTGTTGTTATACTGGCTGGTGTCAGTTTATTAATTGAGGTGAGGTTTTTTGTTTTTTTACATTAATGGAAAAAAAAAAAAAACCATAAGTAAAGTTTTAAAACGCACTAAATATTATTTAACAAATTTTTTTATATTGTAAAATAATGTTAGTCAGTACTGAAATCCTAAACACAACATGTTATTTGAATAAATTTGTACCCTAATCACACTACAAGAATTCTAAATTAAAGTTTTGCATATCTCCACACTTTAGAATTAATTTTGGGGGGGTTTTGTCTTTCAAATTCATTTCAACGTGAATTAAGCTTCATCGTTACTTTTCAATTGGAAATTTCGGCATTATTAATTGGGTCTTAATATTACCAATTGTGATGAATTTAGTTTTTTCTAAATTTTTAAATTATTTTCTCTGAAATCAAAATTTTAATGCTCTGTTAGGTTAATGCATGGACTCAAAATAAAGTAAAATTTTTACAGTTTGTATGATATTTTAAAATCTCCTTGAGTCTATTTGGTAATAAATATGAAGAAAACTCAGCCACCTTTTTTGCTTGAATTTATCAATGGAATTCCAAGAAAATAGGTTTCTATTACTATACAGACCCAAATATGGTTTACTGCAATGTTCATGTTTTTGAGTTTGACAGTTAACTTTAATTTTTCTTTCTCTAAATCAACTTTGCTTAAGAATTTATATATATATATATATTTATATG